>PVIU01015079.1:0-49639 GCA_004026605.1 Ondatra zibethicus
TGTCTAGTTTCTTGAGTTCTTTGTATATTTTGGAGATCAGACCTTTGTCTGATGTGGGGTCAGTGAAGATCTTCTCCCATTCAGTAGGTTGCCTTTTTGTCTTAATGACTGTGTCTTTTGCTTTACAGAAGCTTCTCAGTTTCAGGAGGTCCCATTTATTAATTGTTGCTCTTATTGTCTGTGCCCTTGGGGTTTTACAAAAGAACTGGTCACCAGTGCCAACGTGCTGCAGGCTACTTCCCACTTTTTCTTCTATCAGGTTCAGTTTGGTTAGATTTATGTTGAGGTCTTTAATCCATTTGGACTTGAGTTTTGTGGGAAAATAGTCCTGGGAGAAAGAGCTGTTTGGATTTGTATATAGTAATACATTCTCTTTCTCCATGAACGACAAATAAGATTTTGCATAATGAATAACCTCCTTTTACAAATGCATTATTTTCCTTATGAACCTTCTTCCAATGTGTACTTCTTGTATTCAGTGGAATTAGGAGCACTGGATGTGAAGAGACCATTGGCTTGCACGACCCCTATCCGGGAAGCAGCCTTACAGGATTCGTGCCGTGTGACTAGAGACCAACATGGTCATTCTTGGGGGTCATTGTCATGGGCACCGCTTTGAAATATTCTTTCTTTTTCTTTTTGAATTCTAAAAATTGAGAGAATAAGAAGCAAAAGCATGGGAAAACATACCTATTAGTTACATTCTCTGTTACAGATCTAGTGTTTTCATAACGAAACTTCTTTTCATGATTCACTGTTTCTTTCGTCTCAATGAGGATGCAGATTTTAGAAATTTCAGTTTGGATAGTTGAGGGGAAAAGTGTGAATATTTGAGCCAAAGAGTTTGAGGTTTAGTATTTGGTCTTGACCTCGTTTCTGGGCCTGTTTCTTCACGTATAAAAATGAAGCAAGTGAGCCCATCTGCCCTCATCATTGCCCTTATGTAACAACTAGAAGGCAAGACAGCTACAAGGCATGGTTGGTGATACCTAGATATATATTAAAGTCTTACACAAAAGACAAATTTCTTAGTTACATTTCCAATGCTGTGCTAAGATCCATGACCAAGGCAACACGTAACAGTAAGCACTTAGTTTGGAACTCACAGTTCCAAAGGGCATGCCCATGAAAATCATGGCAGGGTACATGCCAGAAGGCAGATAGGCATGGCCCCAGAAGCTGAGAGCTGAGAACTAACTGAAAGTCATATGGGTTTTGAAACCTCTAATCCCACCACTAGTACCATACCCCTCTTCCCTTCTCAAGCAGCTTCAACAGCTAGCGACCAAGTATTAAAATAAATTAAAATATAGGGGTCATTCTCATTCAAGTCAGCACAGTGGCAAACCCATATTCTTGACCAAAGGACAGGTTCCTAGTAACAGAATTTATTGGCTTCTCCGTTCAGACTTAGAAACTGGGTTTCTTTGAATTACTCGTTGCCTTTGAGTTGACTCAAGAAACTGGCAAAAAAAAAAAAATCAATGCCTTACAACCCTTTAGACACATGAACACATCAGTGTATATTAACACAGTCAGGAGAAAGCTTTCAGAAACATCAGCTGCCACATAAAAAAAAGAAAAACCTACAATACAAAGCAATTTATTCTTGTTCTTTCAGCCACGTAAATTACAGAATAAGAGAAAGAGATGTCATTTATGTCTCAGTGTTGCTGTCTTTGTCTTTGATAAGTTGCTAAATGATTCCCATAACAGGAATTTGTGTCAGTTGGGTGTAGTCATTCACCTGGGCTTGTCTGAGACTGCCTTCTTCCCCCAGGAATTACTGAAGTAGAATATACCAAGATCTCGTGGCTCCATTGTTTTCCCTTGTGCAAAATCCTCCTTAGAAGTGAAGAAAGTCAATTTGTGTCCCCTCAATTATGCTAACAATACTGTACCATACGATTATTTAGAAAGTATACATATTCTTTGATTTCTCCATTCATATTCTTTTGTTTTGTTTTGCTTTGCTTTGTTTGTTTTTTGAAACAGGATTTCTCTATTTAGCCCTGGATGAATGGAACTCTCTCTCTGTAGACCACACTAGCTTCAGACTCAGAGATCTACCCACCTCTGCCTCCTGAGTGCTGAGAATAAAGGTGTGTGCCACTACGCCTGACTCCATTCCTTTTCTTGAAATATGCCTTTTACTTCTTTGAGAAGTTTGTAGAGTTATTTTGATCATACTCGACCTGTTCCCTATAAACTTCCCACATCCAACCCCTTTTATCTTCCACCCAACTTTGTATCCTCTTAAAACTTTTTTCTTGCTGGGCGGTGATGGCACACACCTTTAATCCCAGCACTTTGGAGACAGAGTAAGTTCAAGACCAGCATGGTCTCCAAAATGCATTTCAGGATAGGTAGAAATGTTGCACAGAGAAACCCTGTCTGGAAAACAACCTTTTTCTCCATTGAGGTCAATTTGTGCTGCACAGTTATTCTTGTATATACGGCCTTCCACAGAAGCATTATAAACATGATGGGGCAATACACTAGAGAAAACTGATCCGTCCTCCTCACAGCAGCTCACTATTATCAATGGGATTAGGGGTGAGCCTTTCAGCAGAACTAGCACCCTGAAGCTTGGATTTTATGTGGCTTGATCTTTCACAGAAATTATCCATGCAGCACAGTTTTTGGGAGTTCATAGGCACAGTTTCCCTGCAGTGTCAGAGGACACCGTGTTTGTAGTCATTTACTGCCTCTGAGTTTTGCAATCATTTCACTCCCTCTTCCACAATGATTATCGAGCCCTTATGGTGGAGGTTCAGTAGACACACTCTCTTTAGGGCTGAACAGCTGAATATTCTGCCATCTTTTTTTTCTTTGTACTTTGGCCAGGTCTGGAGCCTCTGTGTTAATTTATCATCTCCTGCAAACAGACATGTCTCTAAAAAGTGTTTAGAGATGCACTGATCTTAATGATAAGCCATTAAGAGGTGCATAATGCTATGCCCACCTCTTCTAGGGTCTGTGATCTGTCTAGAAACAGACTCTTTGCTTGATAATGGTTCCAGGTTTGTTTTAGTTTGATCTTGTGCATTGGGTCTTAAATTCCATCAGATTAATCTAATCTCTTTCTCTCTCTCTCACTGGTGTATTATAGAATTCTAAATCTTTGATAATGGTTCTGTTTGCTTTTTAAAATTTATTTGAGTTTATTTCTCAAAAGATTATCTTATACCACACTCGCCTGTTTGTCTTCACATACCATTTTTTTCATATGAAGTCAAAAGGCAAAATGTTTAGGAAGATACCTGGCACAGAGCCAGATCTGCATGACAGTGTTCTCACAAGAGGTGTTATTTTTCTGTGGGGGGTTGTTGAAATGAGATTTTCATTTACTATACCCAAATCATAATTTGTTGTTAATTTCATAAGCTTGGAGAAAGCTAGACAGCTACAAACACAATTTGGTGTGAAGGTCAGTCATTGTATTTATCTTAAATATACCAGTGGTCTGGCCTTCCCAGCAGTGACATTAAACTTTAAATATTCCTGTTAAACCACTGTGTAGTATCCCAAACTCCTGCTAATGGACACACATCAATCTGTGAACTTGTTTCTTTGGAGCACTTACCACAGTACTTCCTAGAAACTAACAAGTATTCAAAAATATCAGTTTACACTTTGTTAATGCTTATGACATATATAATTAGTGGGGGCAGGAATCTGTCTGCTTACCCTAGTACATTGACCATGCTCTGCTCCATCCCTACTTGATAATTATAAATATTCTGCGATTGTTCCACTGACATTTGTAACACATCTTTCCTATAAATTTTGTGTGGCAAGTAGATAGGAATTTCTGTGAGTATATGAGTAAATTGGAAGGAGATATTAAAAATGATTGTTTCACTGCTTCCACGACAGGGCTCTTTATTTATGACAACCTGAAGTTTTTTTTCCCAAGCCATGGTCATTTATATTTGGTTCAGAATAAAATTATCTTACTCCATTTATGAAAAAATAAATGAAAACAATGGCACAATAGATGGTATTAAAGCAGTAATGGTGGCACAAGGTTATTAAGATGTGGAAGCAGGAGAAACAGAAGGGCCAGCATGGACTACATGAAACCTTTCAGAGCAACAAAAGGAAGAGAGGAGGAGGCAAAAGAGCTACATTTGCATAGGGAGTTGGGAAATAGATACATAAATACATAGTCTCACAGTGATCAAGCTAAAGAAATTCATTGTATTAAACACAAAATAACCTTAAAAAAATCTATGTCAGTAGAGACTAGTTGAAGGTACTATCAGGAGATTGGGATGCCTCAAGCCGAAAGGCTAGTTACCTGACCTTAAATCAGCTCTAGCCCTCTGCGACAGCCATTCCTGACCTGCCTCCGTGCTGAAGTGTACATCTGTGGCTACCAGATAAAAAGCTTAGGAATCTGCTAACTTGGCAGACAGCTAGCTTCCAACAATCAAAAGCTAAGGATGGCACCATCATCTTGGACCTGTAGAAAAGCTTTCCCCAACTCACTGTACTTGCCTCTCTGAGATGCCCACCGCTGTTTTTTAAACTTTCCTTGGTTTCTGACTTTGTTTGTTCTACAAAGCTAGGAAAGCATCACGAAACTGCGCTATGATGGCATATGGACTTTAGGATAACCTAAATTTGTATACTAGACCATAGAATCTAAATGATCCCAGAACCAAACAAATTCTCTCTTACCACATTATCAGAGCTATTTTTTATTTATTTATTTATTTATTTGGCTTGGATAGTATCAATCCTCATGGACAAAACACTGGTACAGGCTTCATAAAAGAAAGATATTAGACAATTCCAGTCTTATAAATCCAGGAAATCAAAATTGCATGTTGTGTACCAGAACCATGTTGGTGAGGTTTCAAAATGCAGTCACTCAGCTTAGACTGGTTGGATAGAGACAACACTTACTGAAGCATCAAAATGGCTGACTCCTCTCGGATACTGACAGTGGCCTTCAACTAAAAGGAGAAAATTGACATACGAATGAGAATAAAGAAGTTTAGACAAGAATTAAATGGAGGAAGAAGAAAAAAATCTTCTTACAGAAGTCTCTGAGGAAAGCCAGCTTTCTGAACTTTCTCATATGCATGAATCATTTCAAGACAATGGACTTCTAAAGACTAGGAGATGGGGGTGTGTGGTCGGGGTACATATTGCTGAGTATACCTGGCTCCGTGGATAATTTTAGGACCACAGGATACTTGCATGAATAGGCTCTGCCCCAACCGGCAAATAGAAATAGCATTCAGGGGTGGAAGGCAGAAGGACTTTTTATAGCAAGGTCATGACCCATATTCTTTGCCCACTATCCAATCTCCCTGATTCTTTCCCCCGATAGTATAAGCAATAGTTTGGAAAACAGTGTGCATAAACTATGCTAACTGCTGGCAGCTGCTCCTCTCATGCATGCTTTTGATTGTATATTGTTCCTCACCACCACTGTTTACTCTGCTTGCCACTAATCACAACTTTCAGATTGCAAAAAGAAAAAAAAAGGAAGAAAAACAACAACAACAACAACAACAACAAAAAACTTATTTTGGAGTAGGGAACCAAGTGCATGCTGCTCTTTCCTACCGCTTCAAAAAGTTGATTTCACATTCCTTTTGCCTCATTTGTGAAGCTAACAAGAAAGTTCTGCCTTGGAATAAACCTGCAGATCTGTGTAAGAGGACTCGACATTTTAGCCAACAGGCTACCTCCAAGATATACCCTTGTGAGCTCCAATGGGAAATAGGTCAACAGGTTCCACATCTCAGAATTTTCCCTACATATTTCATTAGGAAGCAATTTTCTTTGTCAAACTTTTTTTTTCGTGTAAATTTTATAATAGGACACAGCTGCTTGTATACCCCCATATATGCTGATACAGTGTTGTATATAAATTGCTGCATAAAAACATGCCAAATGGGCAGAAAATACAACATGAGCAAAATTATCAGATTAGATTGGCAGATGCTTATATTAAACATGTCTGTTTACATTGTGTATGAAAGGTTTTCATGGGCTTTGATTTTAGATTCACTGGAGCATCTCTGTTTCTTTTATGAGATCTAAATTATACTAGTTATTACCGGTTTTAGAAAATGTAAGCTAAATTACAGAAATAATCATATGATTTTGCTATTTATTTTTCTTATTATAAAATGTACCACAAATGTAGTAATAATATACTCCCGGAGCCTAACCAGTCCCTCCTAACTGGAGGTAGTCTCAGTGTTAGCTTAATTAGCTTGGTTTTGGAAATCAGTGAAATAAAAAAAAATAAATTTAAAGCCATAATGATTTATCTCCCAATGTCAAATTTAAGAGTTCTTTGTAGATAGAAATGAAAAAAAATCCGAATATACAATTTGAACAAGGCCAACTTTCTTGATTAGTGATGGACCATATTTTATCATATTCAGTTGTATGTTCTTTAATTTGTGTTTTAAAATATTTTGATAAAATTCTGTAATCTATTCAAAATAAAGCCTACTAAGAATTTATGCATATACATAAATAAATATCTATGGATATTACATCACAATATGAAAGTCTGTCCCTTTAGGGCAGAGAGGATATGATGTAAAATGACCATAAAGATTTCAGAGCCAAAGACTGGGGGAGAATCCATGTGTAAAACTGTTTCGTGAATGTAAAATGGCTTCAGTAATCATGAGTATAAAACAACTGTGTTTTCCTGTACAGAATCTAAACCCACAGAAAAAGACATGAGCAGAAGAAGGAGACTAAATCATAATATACAGCATGCATAAGAAATTGTGCAAAAAACAATTTGTACCACAGTTTTTATTGAATACAGAGTACTACTGTATTAACACTGTATGTGTAAGAAGTAGTAAGTCAAGGAAAAATGTTTATAGGGTTTCCTGTCTATCATTTAAAAGTCATAGAACATCTTAGTGCCTTTACTATAGGTTTGTTGTTCAGGAAGTGATCTCCTCTGCCAATGTGTTTGAGATTATTTCTCACTTTCTCTCCTACCAGATTCATATAACTAGATTTATGTTGAGGTCTTTGATACACTTGGACTTGAGTTGTACGCGGGGTGATACATATGTTTATATTTGCATTCTTCTATGTGCTAACATCCAGTTGAACCAGCACCATTTGTTGAAGATGCTTTTTTCCCCATTGTGTAATTTTGGCTTGTTTTTGTCAAAAATGAGGTGTCTATAGGTGTGTGGAGTTCCGTCTGAGTCTTTGATAGATTCCATTGATATAACTGTATATTTTTATGTCAATACCATGTAGATTTTATTGCTATAGATTTGTAGCAGAGCTTGAAATCAGGGATGGCCTGGCCCAATTGTCATCAAGAGGCTTCATCCAGCATCTGATAAAAACAGATGCAGACCCACAGCCAAGCAATAGGCAGAGTTCAGGGAATCCTGCAGAAGGGTAGTAGAAAGGGCTAGAGGAGCCAGAGTTGTTAAGAACACCACAAGAATACTCACCAAATCAACTAACCTGAGCTCATAAGGGCTCACAGAAACTGAACCAAAGCCAAGGAGCCTGCATGGGACTGACCTAGGCATTCTATATGTTAGAGTTGTGTAGCTTGGTCCCCTGGTGGGACTTCTAACTGTGGGAGCAGGAAATGTCTTCAACTCTTTTACTAGCTTTTAGGACCCCACTCTTCATACTGGGTAAGCTTGCCTAACCTTAATAAATCGGAAGTGCTTAGTATTACTGTAACATGAGATGCCATGTTTTTTTGACACTCATGGGAAACCTATCCTTTCCTAAACAGAAATGAAAGGGGAGTGGATTGGGGGGGGGATGAGTGAGAACAGAGGGTTGTGGGGCTGGGTAAGGGCTGGAAGGAGAGGATGGCGGGGAAACTGTGGTGGGGGTGTTAAACTTGTTTATTTATTTATCTGTTTATTTATTTATGGACAGAAAGAAGTATTTGGATAAAATGTATCATACCATTTTGACCTTGATTTGTTATTTGATGAGGAAGTGCTATGAATATCTTTAAACAAAAGTGAAAAAAATAGATACAATAAATAAAAGTCATAGAACAGTACAGTTACCAACTTATCACATTAGTATCAAACAATGGACATATATTTCATGTTTCCCATAAAGAGACCACTTCTCTCCATGAGAGAGGAAGTAGAACACTTTCATGGCCATTCTTTAGCCACATATTTTCTATCATTGATTCCCAAAGCTTCCAAAGATCATCTCAGAATTTCAAATGCCAGGACTATGTTTTAGTCTTGAATTCCATGTCCTCAAGAGGTCTATAAATGGTCTATAAATGGGCATCAGGAAAAGTATGAACATTTGCAGAAGTGTTCTAACATTAATGTTCTAATTTTTGTTAATCTACAGAATCCCAGAAGAGACTGTTTCTACAGATGTCTGGTCATGAAAGACTTTCTTAAATAAAGCATTCAAATTTATTGCTGAATAGAAAATAGTAAATCTTACTCGGAATGCTCTTTCTTATCTACATAATTTGTGTTGGTATAAAAGAATGCATTATTGAGACATACTTTTTTAAATTAGTGCAAGCTATATCTATTAAATTCCATCACTTTTTTTTTCTAATGTGGAATCCTGGAGCTGGAGAGAATGCTCAGTGGTTGAGAGCACTTGCTGTTCTTGCAGAGGACTTGATTTCATTCCCAACACCCTCATGGTAGCTCACAGCTATCTATCTATATCTTCAGACCTATGAAATCTTACATATTCTTTTATCCTTATGGTCACCAGGCACATGACATGTAGCAACAGAAAAGAAAAAAAACTTAGAAACGTGGACCCTATGGTGAAATCAACCATCGTGAAGAAATGGAAATAGGCTCAGAAACCTACTTATAGTCGTCAGCACACTTTAGATCACCTGCTCTGGCAATAGCTATAGTTCTGATGTTTTGCCACACTTATTGGACTGACATAATTTTGAGCATTAAATAATTATATACTTAGTACTTTATGTTTGACTTCTTTTAGCTAACATTTTATTTTGAGATCCAGTCAAATCACAGTACACATTAATGTATTCTTCCATACGGCTTTAAAATTCCATTGGAAAATGTATCAGTTTAGAAACTTTGTATTTAAAGGATTTTTACCATGCAGTATGCAAACTGCATGCTGTGGGCATACTTGTACATGATTTCTAGTTTGACAATGTATATAGTTTTGTGTAGAACCATGAATGAACACGTAAGTACAGGACAGGTCAAGCAACTGAAATTTTGATAAATGCTTACACTGAAAGAACATGATGGTTCTAATGAGATGACATTTTGATCTTTTGCTATCACCAGACTTGCATTTGAATGATTCCAGCTTATGTGGTTCATTTTTTTCTAGTCGAGACTCCTTAGTGGTGTTGGTGAGAGCAGCAGTGTCTTGCCTGTTCAATAGTGTATCATTTTCCACTTATAACTTGGCTTCTTTTTAACTTGTGTGTTTTCTTCCTCATTTTTTAAAGACAGTGGTATATTTCAATTACAATCCATTGTCAGTTATATGTAATACATACACCACCCGTTATATTAAAACCTTGAGTTTTGAAATAAAAAGGGAAAGTAATAATGGGAATTCTATCAACATTTCCTTTGTAATAATTCTTTTGTTCAACTAAATTAATATCTGTATATTTCATAGTTATCAACATATTGTATATAATTGGTTTAATTCAAAGGTCAGTTTAAAAGCTATTTCTCATGCTTGCATCATATTTATAATACGTTTATTTACAGTAAACAGCTTTCCCATGGATGTAGTAGCATTTACTGAGAAGCACATTGCGTATCATTGAGTTCAACAGTACTTTTTAATAAATGCACTAACCAAACTTGCATAGTTTTTAAAATGGAGTTACCATTTACAATATTCCTTTGCAAATATCTTTTAGTTTTAATTGCTGCTTCTTTTTATGAAAAAAAAAAGCTTGATTCTAGAATTAGGCAATATTCTTTCTGTTATCTCCTTCAAAGTTAGGTTGGTTAGTGATCAATTTCATTCTTAAAAGTCTTCACTGTCATTTGTAGACATTTATATTGCTCACTTCCAACTCTTGTAGACTTTTTCTTATATGATATTTCATGACCTCCTTATAATTGCTAAACAACAATAGAAAAATTTAAATTACTTATCAATAGTATACCAATTGGATCATTTCCCTAAATCTACAGTCATTGGATTGTTGCTCTTCCCCTAGTAGGATGTAAAACACACCTAGTGTTCAAGATTTTATGCATTGCTTTTAGACTCTTCAGCTTCTTTGATTATATACTTAGCTTCCCTTTCAAAATAGTCTAGTATTTCATTTATTACATTACAATTACCCTTTATCCTGTTGGGTATAATGAATTAATCTGCCGTTGTAGCATCATTCTCACTACTTTTCAGGTTAATTTAATCTTTTTGTGTTGCTTCTTATAGTGTTTAATTTTGGATTATGCTTTTGGCTCCTTGATTGTGTATTGTAAGGATGTTTAGATTCAGTGTACATTCTATAGAAAATGTTGGTTTCATTTTCAGTGGCGTTTGCAATGAGGTTGACTTAAACAGGAGTAAACAACAAATCTGTCAGAAAACTGATGAAGTTTGTGGCAGGATAGTTTGTCTTTAGGTGGCCTATCCCGAGTACCAGCACAGTTTTGTTAACATAGTGTGTAGTTAAATGTCAGAGACTGGTTGAGTTGTCTTCTGTGACTTTCTATCTAAGGGCTCCTTTTTATTTTCTGTGGTACCACAATCATTACTGGAAATGTGGGGAGTTTTTGTAGAGGTTTTACCTGTTGACCATGTAATTGAGGTACCTCTCAAGTTTCTTAATCTTGTTAGTAAGATACTTTAGAATAGACTTGAAAGGAAGCTAAAGACAAATTTAATTAGCATTTTCAAGAAATAATCCAAAACCAGGCAATCTGTACATCTTGGCAGTTGCTTCTAGCAGAAAGATAGAGACGAAAAAGAGGAAGCCTTACTATTTGAGTTATGTGGCCATGGAGGACAACAGCATGCTTGATAGGCAGCCACAGGGAGAGCTGCAGAGAAAGATGATGGAAGCCCACCTATCAACAAGTGTAGTTAGGGTATGACTGGCATTCAACAGAAAGTGCCAGAAGAGGAGAAAAAGGGACTGTCAGAATCCCATGATGGCTCTGTAGCAAGTGCACAGAGAGAAGACTTGTGAGAAGGAAAAGTACATTATCTAATGAAGGGAATCGTTACTCATAACGCCATTGTTTTAGCATGATTTATGGTGAATCAGCTTTCCTGAAAGATGGCTCCCTGGTCAGGTGACTGATGTGTCCAGCTGGATTAACTCCTAAGGAAAGAGATACTGATGCATCTCCAGCCACAGGTGGATTACATTCTTTTGGATAAAGGGTGGTAGTTTTTCTATAGCGGGACATCAATGCTTCCAAAACGCAATCATTTCATCTCAGTCTTGAATCTAGCAAGTGTGTATGTTCTCTATGAGTGTTTCTCCTCTACAGTTAAGAGATTAGAGAACTTGAGATAGGAGATGCCTTTCCTAGAGCATACTATGGTATTTAAAGCATATGACACTGCATCTGACTCCAATAACACTTTTTTAAGTAATAAGATTAATAAACTCTTGACGATATCACTTGTCTATAGTGAAATTAACATGCCTATTTGTCACTTGGTGATAGCTCTGAGTGGATATGTGATGGATAAATTTTGGAAGGCTTGTTTAAAGCAATCACAGCCATTGCATGAATCATGTCTGAATATCAATTAGGTACATGGAAACAAAAGTTCATATAGAACTCAGCTGAAGCTAAATCTTCACCAAATGCCTTTAAACTTAGTGAACACAAAGGAAGAGATAAGAAGCCGGAGCTTATACCATACCCCATGTTATACTGAAGCAGCAGGAAAAATATATTAGCAAAATGCTAGAAAATCTTAACTAAGGCAATATCAGAATCAAAGGAAGATTGATATATGTGTTATTTCATTAGAGATAACCTTTAAAGGGCATGTATTCCTTTATACAGAAATGTGCTGATGAATACATTTCAGACAGAGAGTGCAAACATTGACTGATAGGTAAGGCAATATGTGGTATGCTCAGAGATGGTATGGGAAATATATTTCATTAGAATTTAATGCTTTATATGAGAACAGTAGAAACTGAAAATGAAGACTAAGTACAAACTTGGAAAGAATTTACATAGGACCTCTTGAAAAAATGTACAAAAGGGACTGTTATTTTTAGAATACTGGTTGGTCTCTGTTTTTGTGACTCAGTTTTGTCAGAACTGTTCCCAAGTACTGAAACAAAGGAAACTGATTTTTATTCATGGTTTTAAAAGGACCATCCCATAGTTGATTATCCCCCATAAACTTGGTCAGAATAGCATGGTGGTGGGTTTGTATGGAAGAAAAGAACTGTTTCCTTCATGGGTTATTGAAAAGCTCACAGAAAATGGGAATTTTAGATTGTCTTCCTCTTCATAGACTTATATTTTTCAATAGTCAGCCAACCCCTGAGACGGTGCAATGGTACAGAGACCTTCATGGTAGGTCTCTCTCTACTCAGTTAAACTGGACCTGAAGGCTGTCAAAGGCACAACCAGAGATATATCTTGCCAAATTCTGAAGTGATTCTACATCCAGCCAATTGGACAGTGGCAATGAGTCACCATACTGCTGTTCATAATGACTATAATAGGGATTTTTCCAAGGAAATAAAACAAAGAAACAATTTAAGGAACTGACAGCAAGTTAGCTTGTTTCCTGGGGACACTTTTTGTAAGAAAAGAAGGAATGGCCAAGATACATGAGGGGTAGTGACAGAATATAATAACTAAAAGGACACGTAGGGAAAATGGGAATCAAGCATGGGTATCTCAGTTTGGGAAGTTAAAAACAGGGTAAGTTTACTTTAACAAATGTTGAATATGCAGTAAAAATATATTATAATCATAAAAGGGCTGGAGATAAAGGCTGGGGTTAAATATAAATACCATGGTTGCAAGCACGTATTTAGAGTCATCTGACTAATTATAATTAATAATAATTGCAGCTAATATCGATAAACTGTATGCCAGGCATACTGCCAAGTGCTTTACACAAATAACCTCATTTACTCATCAAAAACATCTATGTGTGTCCTAGTTTTTATTTCCAAATTATGTGTGGAGAATATGAGTATCTGATATGTTCATTTTCCAAGGTCACACAAATAATAAATGACAGATCCAAGATTAAATTCTTACAAAAAAAGAACCCATCATCATAACTGACTCAGTAGAAAATAGATGCTAAGAAATCAAATTGATGTCTAGATCCTTTGAAATTTTTAAGAGATGTAGAGCAAAGAAGAAATACAGAAAAAAATGAAACGTATATGCAGGGTTCATGTAGAAAAGGGACTGAGAAATAAAAATTAATAGGACTTCCAGCAGAACTCAGTGCAATCTAAATGTTAATGACCTTGACTCTGAATGAATTTTGGATGTTCTCACATGTGTGCATGTGTGTTTAAACGTGAATACGTATGAGTTTTTTTGTGTGTATGTGTCATGCGCACACATAGTGCATAGAGGATAATGTAGAGACATATATTGTTCTGTTTCCATATTTTCTATAATGTGGTAAGTGCTATATGACTGCTTCATTTGTTGCTTCTTCAGCTCTGTACATGGGCAATCCTGCTCTTGATGCCCATAAAATTCTCTTCCTACTTGCTAGAGTGTATAATGAACAACATATTTCTCCATATAGGCCTTTTCTTTTGTAAACTGCAATACAAAGGATGCCAAATTATCACTTTAAATACGACTTCATAGGAATATTTAAAGTCTACATTTTAGGATGCAATGAAATGCATCAAATGTATTATGAATAGCACAACATTCAAACTATACAAAGGATTAGCCTATAGCAAGCTCCATTGTTAAGCAGTTATAAGACTTGTTTGTAGATTGCTTCTGCACATCCAGGGGAATGCATAACTATCAGTAGCTTCTTCCAGGCATCAGGATTTACCTATAAATTCAATACATTGATTAGCAATGCCTTCAAAGTCTCTGCTTTTATCTTGACATTTTATTTGCCTTCAAACTCTCAATAAATCATTCCATGCTCTCTTTGAAATTCACGGCTTCTTTTTCCATTAACTTTTTGCTATAAACATATACAGTGTGTATTACATGGAAGAGAGGATTAGAGAAAAAGGGAGGGTTTTTTATGTTCAACAAATTCCAAACAAGTTATGGCAATAGAGATGCTTTAAAGAAAACTAGAAGGAATCACTCTGAATTTAGACATAGATACACAAACACAAGCTTATATGTAATGACTATATATTATATTTAAATTTTATTTTTATTTGTGTTATGTCACTTATGAGTGATACTCCCTGTCAATGTAAGACATGTAATGGATCTTTATGAATGAAGAGTAGTAGCTCCCAAGGTTTGACATCTTTATGACTGCAAATGGCTTTTACCAATGGCTTGGCAACTCGTGTCTTTATTACCAGCATGAAGCTTCAGGAACTTTTAAGAGTGAGTTACAGATAATTAATGCCAAATCTGGTATATTAACTAGCTGGACCTGAATAACAGGAACCTTTTTCTTGTCATAATAGTCATCAAATACAATGGGTGACATTTTAAATATTTAATAAAATATGAATAATAAATAACACTGTAAATAAAAGGTCAAAAGCTGCCTAACACTGAGGAACTCTCACACTTGAGGGGAACAAACACAGATGCATTTAGGCCAGGCCATTACCCTCTGTGGTCTCCAGGGGACAGCCCCACCCACCCGGAAGGCCTTTCTTATTTTTTTTTTAAATTTGGTTTTAAGAAGAATATAAGTTGAAGATATCTGTACTCTGGAGGCCCGAAGTTTTATTAACTAAGAAAAATATTAAAGTGCTTAATCTCAGTGATCATAGTTACGTTTACATTTGAAACAAACATATTCAATTTGGTATCCTTGAACAGGTGAAATGCCCTATCAGTTGCATTTTCCACAAAGAACTTTCAAAACTTCTGTGTTGCTCTTATTCTCTTCACAGGCTGAAGTCATCCTCGATGAAGTGGGGATGAGTAGAATGTAGACCAAACAGTGGTTAGGAATGAGAGTGGCCAGAAAACAAAGAGGCTGAGAGCAAAGACAGGAATTTTGTTGATTGTCACTTAGTACAAATTTGAGAGTTGATTTTTTTTCCTCTTGTTCACACTAAGCAGAGCTTGCTCTCATGGTTTGTTTCACACACTGGTCAATGCACACAATGAATGTGGATCTACTGAGAGGGAATACCTGAAAATAGCACATAGTTCTTTTTTAAATATGGATTGGGTTCACTTCATTTTGGGTTTCTTTGTCTTATGAACAATAAAATGTGTAGGTTTCTTTGAACATTTGAGTTATTTGTCAAATGATACATCCTAAAATAAAGTTGCGTCTAAACTCTCTGGAGAAAACAAGACTTTTACTCCATCTCAGAGATGATATTTTTTATTTTTGATGGCATGACTGGTAATTAATGCCCATGCAGGTTTTTCCCCACCCAGCTTATTAGGCTCATTTTAATAGCAAATGTATTATTAAAACCAAAATATTTCATAAACCTCATACTGTGAGTATTCAGAATTTTTATTTAAGGGAGTATGAGTACTGAGAAATGAGCAGTACACTCTACACAAATAAAATACAAAATGACACTTTCAAAATCCAGATATTCTTTCTTTTCACTTGACTTTTATCTATTATTTATTCTGAATTGTATTTTATAGTGATTGAAAAATCTGAAGCACAAACAACATATGGAGAACTAAATATTTTGTAGGCTTAATGATGTATTAGTATTTTGCTTTGTATGAAATTCTAATCACCAGATATGTTTATCACTGCAGATGGGATGTGCAGGCCCCTAATACCTGAGGGGATTAGAAAATCCAAACATCTGTAACAGTGGGAGGGAAAAATCCCTTTGCAATGTACAAAATTTAAAAGAATGAATTAATGAGAGAAATGAATGGAAATAAAGTTTACTATTAATACCATCTTGTATATATAATTACCAAGGAGCCCTGTGTGCTTTAGAGATCTTGATTCCATCCTTTAAAACTGTAATGAGGTCTTAAAACACAGTGTAGATGTAAGTTGGGGAATGTGTAACACTCCTCAAAGTATTCTTAGTTGCTTGGTTTGGAACTGAGATAAAGACTTTGCCAGTAATGAATGCATTCCACATCTTGGGCTATTTATACAATAGAAGCACCTGCTTTATAATTGGCTGCTTTACTAAATTCAACCAGATATTTTCTAAACACATTAAAACCATATTAATTGGGGAACATAGACGTGAAGGTTGTTTTTCTTATGTGTTATTTACTTGTTTAACAGAAAGGAGCCAAGAGATGATGGATCTCTTGGATGGATCTTTTATGCCATTTGTTCATAAAAGACTTTATCTGTAGTTTTGTTCTTATTATTCTTATCTCTAATAAGTCCAAGTGTGTGGAAATAATGAGTTAACATTCACTTATTTGATCCATTTTAATATTTAGAAAGCCTTAAAGGGAGCTTTGCTAGGAGATGGATGAGAAAAATTGGAAAGAATTTAAGTTCATCTGTCCCAGGTAGACATGGAAATAATGGGTCATGCTTCAGAAAGGGATTTAGTTGATCAAATTTTTCTGAGATAGATAGATAGATAGATAGATAGATAGATAGATAGATAGATAGATGACAGACGGATAGAACTTTCATGTAAATTTTGAATACTATGGATTGTAGCTAAGGTACAATTTCATTGTTGACATAAATATCACATCATTGATAGAAATGGTTTTAAGGCAGAAAAGAATGCTTCTTTAAATTGTGGAACACTTGGTAATAACATGGATTCTGAAGCTGGACAACTGATTTCTATATGGAAACTGTCAATTAGTAGCTGCTATTACAGGTAATTGACTGCACAGTGACTCAGTCTTCACAGCCTTAGGTGGTTATTAGGTCTTTAGGCAAGATGCTCAGTGCGTAGAGTATTGGCTGCCAAATCTGACCAACTAAATTATGTTTCCGGGGTCCACATAGTGGAAAGAGACAACCTATTCTCTCTGGGTGTTCTCAGATTTCCACGTACACCAAGCGTGGTTTATCTGTTTCTTACACATGGATTAATTAAATAAGTAAATATAATATGTTTATAACAGTAATGTAAAAATTAGTTTATAAGCACACACATATTTGTGAAAATCAATATGTACATGTAAACATAGATTAGTAGATATTGATGGCCTCCCATCACCTACTTGGGGTAGCTTACCACGCCTTTTAACATATGCTCCAGGGGAGTTGATGCCAGCTTTTGGCATTTTTGGTCACAACACTCCTATGCAGAGCCCCCCCACAATGCTCCCCCAACAAATACCTATTTAAAGAAATGAAATAATATTTGAAATCTTTAATATCATTGAATTCAAACTAACCATTTTTCTTATTCATAAGACGATGATTGGATTATCAACATCTCTAATCTGTAGTGATGAAAATGGAAGAGTCAGCTATTTACATGCCTGGAAATTCCATGGTTTCTCATATTTGTTCAATAAAACTTTCATTTGCTTTAAAGAAACACAGAAATATGGACAAAGAATGGAAGTAAATACTTGATAATGATAATTATCTGGAGAGATTGATTTGAATGAGGTACACGCAAATGACATTTCATTTTAATATCTGTAGACCAGGTAGTCATTATACTTGGAGTCTTTCCCTATCTCTCATTCTCTGAATGACGTGTTTCCTTGCAATGGGATCTTGATTATCTGAGTGTTATTTAAAGAAGAGAGGGATCTCCCATACAAGTACTAACCAGGCCAGACCCTGCTTAGCTTCCGAGATCAGACAAGAGGGTGATGATGGAGTCTGTGTGTTTGAGGGCAATGCCATCGCCTATTATGTAAGCAATGAGGATCTGTGGGGAAGGACTTCAGAGGCAGCAGCTCAGGTGGTGCAGTGAGTGAGCTTGCTGACAGTGATAGTTCCTCCAGCCAGAACCCGGGTGTTCCCCCACCTTGGGCATCATGCACCATAACAAACAGACCACCGCAATTGCAAAAGAGGAGGTGAGGCAAATCCTGGGGCGCCTGGACACTTATTTGAAGACAAGGACTTTTTTGGTGGGTGAGCTAGTAACTCTGGCTGATATCACAGTTGTCTGTACCCTTCTGTGGCTCTACAAGCAGGTCTTAGAGCTTTCTTTTCGCTAGGCCTTCCGCAATACCAACCTATGGCTCCTCACTTGCATTAACCAGCCCTGGTTCAGGGCAATCTTGGGGTAGGTGAAGCCGTGTGAGAAGATGGCCCAATCTGATACTCAGAAGTTTGCAGAGAGTCAGCCTAAAAAATATACTCCAAGGAAAGAAAAGGGTTCATGACAAAAGAAACAGAAGTCCCAGGCTGAACGGAAAGAGAGGGGAAAAAGACAGCTGCCCCAGCTCCTGAGGAGGAGATGGATGAGTGTGAGCAGGCACTGGCTGCTGAGCCCAAGGCCAAGGACCCCTTTGCTCACTTGCCCAAGAGTACCTTTGTGTTGGATAAGTTTAAGCATAAGTACTCCAAGGAGGACACCCTCTCCATAATGCATATTTTTGGAGCACTTTGATAAGGATTGCTGGTCCCTGTGGGATGCTGAATATCACTTCCCTGAGGAACTCACCCAGACTTTTATGAGTTGCAACCTCTTCACTGGAATGTTTCAGTGACTGGACAAGCTGAGGAAGACTGCCTTTGCTAGTGTCATACTCTTTGGAACCAACAAAAGCAGCTCCATTTCCGGCGTTTGGGTCTTCCGCTACATCCAGATTGGCAGGTGGACTACGAGTCATATACATGGCAAAAACTGGATCCTGGTAGCAATGAGATCTGGACCCTGGTTTGAGAGTACTTTCCCTAGGAAGGGGCCTTCCAGCATGTGGGCAAAGCCGTCAATCAAGGCAAGATCTTCAAGTGAACATGTCTTGCCATCACCTAGCTGCCTGCACCTACCCATTAGGGGAGATGAGGGTCATTAAAGGAAACTGAACATTGAACCCTTTGGTGTTCGGCCTCCTCTGTGAGTGGTGGCTTCTTCAGAGTTGTTGCCTGCGCCCTAGGCATCACTGTGGGAGGGCAGACATTTTCAGAAGAACAGGAGTGGAGGCCTGGCCTCACTTTTGCCTTTGCTACCCTGCTTCTCACAATGATGTTCTTCTACTTGGGGAAGACAAAAAGCAGACTGGGTGGTGACATGGGGCTTAGTTACTAACAGATGATCAGAAATTGTATTCCTGGACCTTAACCGTTGAAGAGCGTGTCTGTTGATAATGCTGAGCCATGGAATAGCACACAGTATGTGGAGAATTTGCTCTTTGTCATAGCTGTTGTCATCTGTGTCTGTAGGGACTGGGTTCCTGGAGTTACCTCATGTCCTGTAGTACAAATTTATTTAATGGTGCAAATGTTTTCATAGGACCTATGTATATCCATTGCAGTTAAGTGCTCCACAGAAATTTGTTACTCTCTAGTTGAAGAAATAATGGTGAGAAAAAGAAAAAAAAAGAAGAAAAAGAAGAGGAGGAGGAGGAGGAGGAGGAAAGGGATCAGAGAGCCGTGTCCTCAGACCGAATCAATTCCGATACTAATTTTTGTGAATAAAGTTTTCTTTGAATCCAGATACACTTAGTCTGCTGTCTGTTGTCTGTGACTGCTTTCATGCTACAAGGACAAAGCAAAGTAATGGGACAGAGATTGAAAGTGTTCGTTACTGAGCCCTTTAACCAATCAATTGCTAAACCTGAAATTACAGGTTCAAAGTCCATCATAGTATGAACAGGTTTTCTAAATTCATAGTATCTTAAAATCACTCTGTATGTGATCATAGCTTTTCATAGAATATTGATATTACCCAAACATGTCTATATCTTACTGCTTCTTAGTTTGGAAATTAAGAAGTGTTCACAATTATAAAATCATGTTTGGAAAACCCTCCAAAAAATGTCACAGGCTATATGAGGTGAAAAAGCGGTATTAGAAAAGTTCAGGTAACTTGCACAGCTATTATTGTGTGAATATCTGGCACCCATAATAGTTAACATATGTAAAAAGGATTTACAAGAACAGTAAAATGCTCATTGTTTGAAATGAGTATGATTTAAGTATCAGAATTGAAAGAGATCTTTGGAAACCTTACTCAAAATTTACCATTTTTAGGCTTTGAAGACTGTTTTGAAGGTGGCACAAAAGTTAATTCCAAAGGGTCATTTCATGACACTACAGTTTATTTTAATATTGAAAACAACTGTTCTATCTATTAATTCTAAGACTATCTTTCTGATTATAATTCATATATTGCTAAGTAAAAATGAAATAAGTGTGAGATAAAACTCAATTTGATGGTTCACTGTGAGGTAGTAGAGTTGTTTTGAGCATAAATATTACTAGAAGCCCATTAGTCAGGCAAACACAAAGCAAACAAAAGCCAGGGTTTCATACTTAGTAAATACACCCTGCTCTCTGGTACTAAGCGAAAGCTTACATGTATTTCACATGTCTATAAATGTTCCACATTTCCTGAAGGCAGCCTGCCCTCACACAATGTTTTCACCAAACTTTTCAAAGTAGAGTCTTAAAATTTTTCAGATTTCTTTTTTTTCTGAGTATAAATTAAATTTGTATTCTTTCTATGTGACTATTTGTACACACACATACACACACACATACACACATGTATATATGAATCAAAGTTTGGGTATATATACCCAGAAATAGTCTTAGTAAGTGGATAAGACACAAACACATATGAAAATAATTTTAATATTTTTACATGCGGAAATAAGGGCTTTATTACTTTATCTTCCTAAAGGAAATTATTTACAAGACTTTGTATTGCCAAAATTGTGAGTTGTTTTCAAGGTCATTAAGTTTAAAGGATTCTGTTTTCATTTTCTCTCCAGGGAATAATAAATGATATTTGTATTTAAAAACAAATATCAATCCCCATCTACATCATTTTTTACATATACCATGAAATAATTTTTGTACCGTATGCAAACTTTTAGCTTTGGAGAAAGGCTGTTAGTCACTGAACAGCAATCGAGGAAACGCTTCAGCCAGTCAGTGCAGGCTAGAGGCAATTAATGCAGGATAAATTGAGACAGAAAAAGTTTGCATCTTGGAACAAGGAAAGGCAGCATCATTTAGTCATCCTGAAGGTAGCAAAGAGAAGCAGAAATCTGATGGTCCTTTTGACCTACACTTTATAGGTGGACAGAAAGTTTGTTTAAACTGATACCTATGTCAATTATTATTTAAACAGCTCAATCCCAGGCTTATTTTGAATAAAAAAAAAGCATTGTAAGGAAAACACACCTGACAGATTTCCAACGAAATGATAGATAATGTCATGGATGTTTTCTTGTAGCAAAGTGAACACATCATTTACTCTGCTTTCTAGTGTTATGAGTGGCATTTAGTTTAAAGTTTTCTGTCTTTTCTAGAATTCCCAAGTGATTTGATTTTCCCATTTTGCAATGAGGGCTGCAATCATGACAGAAAAGGTTATGTCCTTCAGAGTCAACTTTCTTTGAAAAACAAGGTCTTGCCAGAGTATTTTATCAGCATTAACTAAAAATACAGTGCTCTGTGTCAGATAAATTTATCCATGATCTCCAAGCTGAGCTTAAAAAATGTAAATTGAAGGGGGGTTCAATTGCAGAGCAGTTGGTGCCTGATAACTGTGAATGGGATGCATTGCTACACTAAAAACAGTTAACAAGGAAGGCATCATTGTGTACAGGCTCATGTTGATCTCAACACTGTGTGCATGTTAAATTCAACCAAGATTGTAGGAATGGCATTAGGTATTATGGACAGATATCTTATTTGGCATTTAAAACAATCTAATGTATATATTCTATTCCCCCACTGAAGTATTAACTATATAATGTACCCAGAGCTTGACTCAGAATCAGACACCACAAATATGTCACCGACTGTTATTTATCTGAGTTGAGGGATTGTATTTTATCAATGAACCATGAAATGTGTTATGGCAAAATGCTATGCTAAAAACTGATCACAAGAAATTCATGTGCGTAATAAACCTGAACGATTCAGTACCTTAAGATAGCACCATTCTAAGCGAACTAATGCTTCATGGATGTTCAACAGATAACAGGCACCATAGGTCTCTGCTTGTCAACTTTAGCAAGATAAATGATTTCACGAGATTATGACTAAAAATATCCATCCAGCTCCCTTTTCCTTCACAAAAGGCAAGTTCACTCTGGTGCCTGAGTTGAATTTCTGTGTTGTAAAAATGGTATCATCTGACGGCTCTTAAATGACAAACCAGTTGTAAAGGGACTAAAAAATAATTTCCAAGTCCTTGCCATAGTTATATTCACTATTAGAACTGGAGCCAGTTACAAAAATCTCTCAATCTCTATTCTCACCCAGGGACTCACTCCTGCTTCCTGGTTCTTGAAAGCAACGCAGTATTTCTAACACTTTTTATTGCGATTCAGGGATTGGACCCAAAATTCTTCATCAGCTCCTTAGCTTAGTACATTTGGATAATTGAAGGGTTAGCAGGATCCTTTCTGGTTCTGTGTACAATTAAATTAGTAGAGTCTTGCAAAAGAGGAGGGCTGACATAACCACAAGAAATGAGAATTTAAGATCGGTTCTTGTCACTTCCATCCTGCTCACATACTGGAATCCTCTGTGCTTTAGTTTCTCAGGTATAAAAAAAATGAAATTGTATTTGTTTCATGTTGATTTGAAGATATGAATGAGTACATGTAAATATAATATTCATATAACTATCTTAGAAAAATGACTGGCCAATGGATAGATAGCCGGTAAATGTAAATCTGTATTTCTACAATTGATTCTTAAACTGCAAGCTTGCAATCCCTTTTTATTCCCAAATACCATCTTAGATTTTACTTGAATTGTCTAAAGCTATTAAGCTGATTTTATAGGATAAATTAAACAGAAGAAAGCATATGGAAGAAATGACATTTAATCCCCCTTTCTTCCAGAGGGTAAGATATCTTTGCATGGTGGATTGTCCCGTAGTTAATTTTATCAGACAATGATGGTTACCCACTATTTGACATCCACATCCCTTCCAACAAGAAATAAATTCTAAATATTTTCCTTATAAAAGATATTTTTATCATTTCCCTTTCCCTCCCTGGTACTGTAACACCCCACCTTAAGCATAAACTATCATTTCTCTTCTGGAGTATATTAATATATTCATGGACAAGTTGTTGCACCAAACGACATTTTCTACCCCATTTGTAAATTGCTTAAATAAACTGCTATGCACCAACCAAGATGCTAGTCTTGTCCTGCCCCTTATAGGCCATAGCTACACACTGACCTTCCCTCTGCCTAGGGAAGGGCTTTGGAATCTTCCCTCTTTTGCGTAAAGAGAATGTACTCTCTTAACATCTTAGCCCAAGCTCACCTGTCAAGTCCCATTTTGATCACTTCTCAGGGAACCAATTACTGAACCTTTAGCAGCATTTTACATGCTTGCTTTGTTTACTTTCCTAACATTTATCCTTGTTTTCAACAGGTCTTTTTGCTTAAAGTGATGTAGACCGTGGCACAATCTTTTGCTGTATGTGTGTCCTATGTATAAAGTAGAAGCCCCTTCAAAGTTTCATTGTGTGTTTCCTATACTACATAAAAATTAGCAAGCACATTACAGGCTCAGTAAGTACATTTGGATTAATGGAAACACTCCATGATACTCAAACCTCCAAAATCAGCAATGAGTGACCTAATGTCAATCATTATTTTAGTCTCCCTCCCTACTATGTTGTTTGGTGAAGTGGGTCATGAGAGTAAGACTCAGTAGATGCAAGTTATAACCCTAATTGGTGGCATCATGCAAACTTCTTTCAGAGTCATTTAAATCAGCTGCAAATTTTGTGGCTTTCACTAAATAATTATGGTCTCTTTCATTTCTAAATTTTCAAACTTTTGACTCTGTAATCCTCAAAATTATCCCATTGACACCCATGATTACCTTCTTATACAGTCAATTACAACCATCACCACATTAAGAATTGCTGTGCCTTTGGAGGATGGCTTGAAAAATCTGCTATGACAAAATGTCAGTGTCTTGGTTAAATGAATATGTATTTTACTTAACTATATAACTGCTATATTTGAAAAATAATGAAAGCTTATGAACACAGGAGTCGCAGACACTGAGTCAAAAGGGGCTTACTAGGTGACGATATTTCAATCCCCCTGAGACTGCCCCATTCATCTTCCCCAAGCCTTGTGTGACTAAATCCCTATGCACACCTCTCTACCCTTATCAGTCCTCACCTCCACAGCGGCCAGCGCATCCTTCATTTGTGATGTCAGTTTATATAATTTGTGTTTAACAGATGCATGCATTCATTTGCCCCCTCTTAGGTCCTCTTAAATGTACATAATACTGTTGTCCTCTATTCTTACAGCTGACCAATCACAGATATTTGAATAAGTTTCCAATGGTCTGTTGGGGTAGAGACGTAACTGTGCCAGTTTCTCTATTAAACACACTGGTCACAGTGCCCAGGGCTCACAAAAGTTCTGAATTAATCTGTGTACCTGTGGGATGTGTGGATGTGTGTGTGTGTGTGTGTGTGCGCGTGCGCGCGCCTGTGTAAGTATAGGTGAGCCCATACTACTGCTTTTCCTTCCACTGTGTAAGCTAGATTAGCTGACACAGGAGCTCTAAGAGATTCCTTATCTTTGGACTCCCAACTCCTTATAGGAATACTGGGATTACCTATACAAGCCACCATACTGACTTTGCATGAGTTCCAGGGAATCCTACAGTTCTTCACACTTCTATGGTGAGCATTGTACCCTTTGAGTCATCTCCACAGATTTTAAATTTCTGTTACAATATGGGAAAGTTGCAGTTTAAGGTAATGAAGATGGCTTAGTCTATGTAAAAATGTCACTTTATGCCAACCTCAGTCATGATAGAGAGCATTGCATACAAAAAAACGGGGGTCTCAGATGCAAGTAGCTCCGTGACCCTTTATTTTTAGGTTCCTGTTTTAGGTCATCTCTTATGCACAAAATAATAACTAACAACTGTTGTGCATCTGAATTCATGTGGCTTACAAACCACATGTTTCATTTGCCAAGCTCTTTAAAGTTTAGACCTTAATTCTGTCCTTGAGGATTTACACATTGCCTTTTCCCCTAAAGATGTTTTCTTCCCTAAGAAAAATTTTTCTTTCTTTCTACCTAATCCCATTCCATTAAGTCTTCAGAGCTCACCACCATTATGAATTGATAAAGGGGCCCGTTTTATGCTGAGCTTAGTACTTGAACACATCTTTGGAATTATACCAAAAAATCATTAACTTTCAAAAGGTTTTATGCAGGTATCTTTCATACGGTATTGAATGTTGTGCTTTTGTTACGAAATAAATCAAATGGCTATTCAGCCTCGTGGAGGAAAATGAAAATTCTTTGGTTCCCAGGCAACACATACCTGTTGGTATTCACATTGCTGGGAACGGTTTCTAAAAGCACATTGGTACTGAGATTGATTGGAAGATACTGAATGACGAATTGTTTTATGTAATATGATCATAGCACAGTAGGTAATGGTTTGATACACTATAGAATTTAATTAATATGAAACATTCTAAAACCTCCATTCTCTTTGGAGCTTTACAAGAATGGTATGTTCAAAAGAGGCACTTCCATGTGCAATCATGACTTACATTCATCTGTTATTACTGTTTCAAATGAGTTCCTTTCTTTTTCCCCACTTTTCATCTGTCTGCTAGTACTTTTTGTAGCAGTAGTCACTGTAGCATCAAAGACCACATGTTATAAAAGAGACTTTTAGAGGTCACATATTAGATGTTCTTTATATAAGCTGTCCTAACAGATTTTTTAAATGAAATGCAATTTTTAAATTATATGCATGCGTGTGTGTGTGTGTGTGTGTGTGTGTGTGTGTGTGTATGTCTGTGGGTATGCACATGTGTGACCACAGTTGCTGAAGGAGCCCAGAACAGGACATCAGCTCTTCTGGAGCTGGAGTTACAGACAGTTGTGAGTTGCCCAGTAGGAAGTGCATGTTCTAAAAGAGAAATGCACACTCTTAACCACTGAGCAATTACTTCAGCCCCTTCTAACAGGTATTTTGTTGTTGTTGAGTATTGTAAGTTTACTGTCTCTTCGTTCTGGGCATTAGAATTCAGGAAAAGTCTTGGAGATCTAAAAGCAAGCATGCATTCACTTGCGGTGGGAGAGGGGAGACCTTGAAGTTTTTTCTTAAATGTTATTCATTTTAGCAGTACTAGGGATTAAACCTTGGGACTTATGCAAGCTAATCAAATTAAGATACTGCCCAGCACAGTGGATTTAAGTTTTGTATTTTTTATCCTTAACGTGTTTACTATTCTTAGTGGCACTTTAAATATACATTAAAAACATAAGTCATGATTTTGTTCTCCTGAAGTTTGTTCCCATATCTCCATTTTTATTGAAAATATATACTTTTCATAGAAAACAAAATCAAAGTACATTATAACAGATCTTTAAATTTCATAAAAGTGAAATACCTTATTTTCTTTGTTTTATTTTCAGTTATGTAACTCACAAGGCAAGCTATCATTTAAGATCAGTTTCGCTACTTGATGATTAATTCAAATCAATTGTCTTTATGTACGCTAACCTATGTTTAGGTATTTTAAAGAAATTTCACAGTAACAAACTACCTACACAAGCAATATTGAGGTGGACAAGGTGAGAGTAGGTACTATGCTGATCTCGGAGTGTGACACCCTGGGTGAGACAGCCATCAACAACCTCAGCTTTGCAGCAATTTAAAACCTGTATAGAAAGGGTTGTCTAAGAACTGATACCTAAAGTTCTATAAGCCACATAAATTAAAGTAAACCAGAGATAATAGTAAAATTATTCAACTTCCATTGTCGCTATAAGAATCTATAAATCCCCTTTGTTAAGAACATACAGCAATGTCTAGTTAATAATTTTTATAGCTATGTATCATTATTAAGCTATTAACGCATAAACTAATTTCATACATGGAAAACATTAGCTATGCTCTCTATTTAGCTATGAACCTGATTATAGAGCGATAAGGTGCATACGTGTTACAAGTTTCTTTTGGCTGAAGTGATGATTAGTGATATAAAAGTCCTCACTGTTCTTGCAGAAGGCCTGAATCAGAGTGCCTTCATCTGTGTAGGTTGTATCACAACCCCCTGGAATTGCAACTGCAGGGAACCTGACACCCTCTCCTGACTGCATAGGGCAGTTGTATGCATGTACACATACCCCCACACATAATATTTTAGAAAATTTAAAAAGTACAACTTTCTTTAACTCAAAACTATTTAGCATGCCAAATTAACAGTTATTTTCTTTCAAAAACTGAGGGACTTAAATTAGTTTTCATATTGCTGTTTTAGTTTTTATTTTTTTCTACTATATTTGAGTTGTTTGAGTCACACGTAACATATTAAAGAATAATAATAAAAGAGAGTTCTTAGAACTTGTGGATCATATCATTGGGGCAGTCATACTCAAACTAGCCTTCATATACACTGACATAAAGGTGGACATACTACACATTCATGTGAGGCTACACACATGGACAGATGTATATGTATGTATATTTGTTATCATCAGCCTTCATTGCAATCTTTCTCCTGACAAGAGAATTAAATGCAAAAATAGGTCTTATATGAATGAGGAATAGCTCTGGTGAATGATGGCTAAATTAGTTGGTTTTAAAGTTGTTCACAGAAGTTAAAGGATCAGGATCATTGGAGACTACTGGAAAAGTAAATAATAGTGAAAGAATTGAGAAGATGACCAG
The DNA here is from genome assembly GCA_004026605.1 of Ondatra zibethicus. NCBI lineage: Eukaryota > Metazoa > Chordata > Mammalia > Rodentia > Cricetidae > Ondatra > Ondatra zibethicus. Next base: position 27,914 of record PVIU01015079.1, read on the forward strand.
TGGAGAGATGAAACAGAAACGATGTCTCCTAATATTAGAAAATAATGAGGATTCAAAATTTCTTCCATGTATTTCAAAGTCACGAGGCATTTACACATTTTTGTGGTCTTTTCAGCAGGCCCACTTAATGGCAAATATCAAATTATATTGAAATTCCTTGAGGATACAGCCTAGGAAAGAATTGTGCTTTATGCTTATTCAATCAAACTGGAATAAACTATATAAAAACAGGAGACTTCTAAGTCATAGTCTGGAAAAATAACATCAAAATTCTCTTGTCTTTCTACTTTCTAGTTTTCTTTTGATTTTCCTGAGTTTTTTTATTTGTTTGCTTCTTTCTTTGTTTCCTTAGAATTAGTGCAAAACACAGCTCATTCACACAAAAAGCTTTCTGTGTGAACCAGGTTGGGCTAGGACTGAAATTTGTTTATTTGTTGCTGAGATTCTTGAGCTTTCAGATTTTTATCATCTTTTGTTTTCTCCATGTCAGAACAAATCCTACCCCCGAGTAATAACAAGTTTCATTAGTGAAAAACAGATAAGCCTCAAGGATAAAGTCATTCAAACAAGTGTTATTTGTGAATAGTTCTTCACAGTTAAAATACAATTTAAAAATGCTGTCAGTGTTTAAGGTAAATAAATATTAATCCAAATATTTCATAATATTTATATTCCACATGTATATCTCAAAGAGATTTATGTATTTATCTTGTACTTATTTATGTTTTCTGTGACATTAAATTTTATTACCTTTCTTTGTTTTAACAATTCAATCGGGGTATTTGTTCAATTGAAAAACTTATTAGCTAGATGAGTTGAGACATGACTATAATCTCTCAGGCAGGGGATCATGATACAGAGACAGTCTAGGATGTATTGACAGTGAGATCCTATATCAGGAAACCAAAGTTGAAAATAAGTAAATACTTTATAATGTCTTAGAGTTAATAAATATTTTATATTATCTCAGAGGTTAATTGACAAAACTAATTAATAAACCCTACCTTCTGTTTAGTGTTAAATATCCTACTAAAGTAAAAACCAGTAAATACTTGTCTTTCTCATAGAAATATTTGTATACATGGTAGCTTATTTGTAAAAAATAGTTTTATGGGGTCAAGAATGTTTTTTGCTCTCAGTTCATAACTGGAGCTCAGTTTTATTTCTATTCCTCCAGTGTGAGGTAGAACTTAGGACTAAATTTGCTTCCTACAGCTACCTAAAGAGACTCTAAACCCTGGGTACTTTAAAAGAGGAAGTTTTCATCTTACAATTTTGGAACATGAAGCCTGAAATCAAGACTATCAGCAGGCTATGAGGGATTCGAAAGAGAATCCCACCTTAACTCCTAACCTTTCTATTTCCTGACCCTCTTTGGCATCTGTTTGAGAAAAAATGCTTTGCTTCAGTCCTATGATCATATTTTAATTGTAGATATATTGTCATGGTGTCAATATTTTTCCTTTTATTAGGATGCAAGTGAATGTCATAATTTTTATTTGATTACTTTTGGGGTGCTATGGTTGCTGGGGAAGCCTAATTTTAAAGAGCTCATAGTCTGAGGCATTGGGTCCTATTATTTTACTGTATATTTTTGAGAAGCCATATTCTGCAATTGAAAAAATAATGTCTGCTGTAGTGTTTGTAGCTATTAAGTTCCTTCTCATTTTTGCCTGAATTCTTTGCTAATATGAAGTAGTGAGCATTGTATTCTATTTGTCAGTGTGGTGACTGAATGGCATTTTAACTCCTGGTAGATTTGAGACTCCTTCAAAAATAATCATACTTCATTTCATTTTATTCCTTTAATACCTTACTTGTGCTTGCCCAAAATTATATCAGGCTATATTAACCTTACATATAAGTAGCATCATATAGGATGTTAGGCCTATTGAACTCTTATACAGAGAGAATTGTCATATTAACACATGACCCAATTCATGAATAAAGAAGAGATCTTTCAAAGTGGCTATACAAGTTTGCATTCCCATAAGCAATGAAATATTGTTCCCCTTACTGCACATCCTCCCCACATAAGCTGTCATCAGTGATCTTGTTCTTGGCCATTCTGACAGGTATCAAGTGGAATCTCAGAGTTGGTTTGATTTGCATTTCTCTGATGGTTAGGGATGTTAAGCATTTTCTTAAGTGTCTTTCAGCTATTTCAGTATGGTGATTTCTCAGAAAATTAGGAAAAATTTTAATTCAAGACCCATTAATACTACTTTTGTGTATATACCCAAAAAATGCTCAATCATACCACAAACACATGTGCTCAACTATGTTTATAGCATCATTATTTGTAATAGCTAGAACCTGGAAACAACCTAGATGCCCCTCAACCAAACGATGGACAAAGAAAATGAGGCACATTTGCACAATGAAGTACTACACAGTAGTGAAAAATAATGACATCTTGAAATTTGCAGGCAAATGGATGGATCTAGAAAAATACAAACTAAGTGAGGTAACCCAGATCCAGAAAAAAAAATATAATATGTATTCACTCATAAGTGGCTTTTTGATATAAAGCAAAGAAAAACTGGGCTATAGTCCACAACCCCAGAGAACATAGACAGCAAAGAGGACTCTAAGAGAGACATACATGTATCTGCGTAGGAACGAGCAAAGGACAATAACTCCTGAGTAAATTGAAAGAAAAAGGAGCACAGAAGAGGAAGAACAGGAGGAGAAATATGTATAGCTCACTTAAAAAAAAAAGAAGAGATCTTCCTGGAGATTAAAATCACTTGCTCATAAAGGAATAATGCCTGAGATTCAATAGTAACAGTAACCATATTATACTAGTGAAAACTAGCCAAAATCTTTGGGAAACCTTCATGTTCAGGGGCTATGGATATTCATTTGATCCTTGGGAAAATACTGTGTAATGAAGACATTGAGCATGAAGGGAGTCTTATTACAGAGATACCATATGACAGGAAATCAGCACCAAAGGTAATGTCAAAACCTGTATTAGGTTAACATGAATGTCAGTTAAATGTTTTAATATCAAGAATCTGTATTCTCTGTACAGACCATTAACAAAGAACTTATGAACTATATATTAAAGAAACAGGGATATATTTTGTATAATTTTAAGTGGTTAATTTTTTAAAAGAGAAAAAGATTAACAGTGCAAGAAAGTAAATGAAGAGAAATATCCATTTTGTTAAATATAGACATTAAAGTTCAACTCCTTTAAAATTATTTAATCATAAACACTTCAAAACCTAGAATTATACTAAACTTGCAAGTACCCATTTTATAAGAGTTCCCAATAATAAAAATAATAGAACCACTACATGAATAAGTTATAGGATATATAATGATAAGGCCAATTTATTCATAAAAAGTGTTTATTGTACTGCAATCTATCATTAAAGTATGACTTATACTTTAAGTTATTGAAAATTCTTACAGACAGACCATAGATCCCTACGTTTGACTGGTGTGTTACTGAATTTCTCTACTTCTATTTAAGCTCTAAGTTTAAAATATGTCAAAATGTTGTGAGTTAATATTAGATGCACCTGAGACTGGGAGCAATAAATACTTCTTAAATGATAGTTGTATTTAAATATGCATTCTATATTACAGCTTTATAGTATTTGGTGAAAATTAGATGAATGACATATTAGAATACTCAGGATAAGATTGAAACTTAGTGTTTGTCAACAATAAAACTACTGTGTAATATACAGCTGGAGTCGGGAAGTGGTGGTGGATGCCTATAATCTCAGCACTCAAGAGGCAGAGGCAGGCAAACCTCTGTGGGTACGAGATCAGTCTGGTCTACAGAGGGAGCTCCAGGAGAGGCACCAAAGCTACACAAAGGAACCCTGTGTCAAAAAAACCAACAAAAAGAAAGAAAGAAAGAAAGAAAGAAAGAAAGAAAGAAAGAAAGAAAGAAAGAAAGAAAGAAAGAAAGAGAGAAAGTTAAGTAGTGTTGGCAAAACTACTACTACCTATAGAAAATGTATTTAGGTCCAGATTTCTCACTCTGAACATAAATCAATTCAAACATGAGTCAAATACCTTAATTTAAAACGTGTAATTTGTAATTAAAGATGTAGATGTAGGCAAGAACTTTGCAGGTAAAATAGCACAGATTACCTCCAAGAATTGTCAAATGAGATTATATAACCTTTAAAAGCTTCTTCACAAGAAGAACACCAGCAAGAAAGTGGACAGACAGCTAAAATATTTGCCAGTTTTTCATGGGGTTGCTTTCTAGAATATGCAAAGAACATAAAAATTTAACAATGAAAAACTAAAAACATTAAAAATCAATAAGTAAACCAGAAAACAAAGCAGACTATTCTTTAAAGAAGAAACCTGTGCGGTAAATAAATATTTTTAAAAATGTGTTTACAACATAGTCATCAAGAAAATGGAGATTATAACTACTCCAAGATCTCATGCTATAGAAGGACGCATACTAATGATAAGAAACTGGCAAGGATGTGGGGAGAGAGGAACTCTAGCCGCAACCAACAGAGAAATTAGTGTGAATTTTTCTCGAGACTGAAAATTACACAGCCATATGACCCAGCTATACCACTAATGGGTTTGTATGCAAATGACTCTATAGCCTAATACAGACATACCTGCACACCCATGTTGCTCTAGTCACAATAGTAAAGAAATGGAATCAGCTTTTGTGTCCTTTGATGGAGGGAATGAGTAATCAAAATGTTGTGCATACACACAGTGTGATTTTATTCAACCATAAGGAGAAAATATAATTATAAATTTGCAGAACATGAGTGTATTTTGAAACCATTCCCTAGACGTTATTACATTAAGCCACTCAGAAACAAAATTGCCACATGGTCTCTGTAGTGTTCACATCCGATTTCTGACTTATGTATCTTTGTGTTTATATGTGGTGTGGGGTTAAGTCATGAAACAAGAAAGGGAATAAGAGAGGAAAAGGTTTTAAGGAAAGTAATGGAGTTGATAATAAAATGCATGAGATGAGTCATGAAAGTGGAATGGGGGAATCGTAGGGGAAGAACGCACAGTTGGGAAGGAAAGGAGGATGAGGAAGAGGAGTGGATAGGAAAAGTGGAATCATCTACAGTGAAGTGTGAAGGAAATGTCATAATGAAGCTGTTACTAGTTATGCCATATAGTCAAGTAATGGTGTAAATGAGCATATACCCTTTCATCTCACAGGAGCCAGTAGAAGTTAGAAATTATGTGTGGACTAGGAAAGAAGAAATTCCTTTAGTACATGGCAGGTTTTCAACAGTAGAGAATATCTGTTATTTAAATGTTGGGGCATGGTGTTCATGGAAAATCGTCCAAATACCTGGGCCGAGGTGGTGATAAAAGATTCAGGAGAAAAAAAAATTCAGCAACCCTTCAATCTTTAACAAGGTCTTGTCATTTGTCTAAGTTAGCCTTTAAGAATGTAAGAAAGGGTTCAAAGATAAACACATTCTCAATTTTCACAGGAACTGTACTTTAGAAGAGAATGGAAGGAAAATTAGTCAAATGGTAAATAATGTTCATAGGTACTTTGGTAACTGTTACACAGGAAATCTGTAAGAAAGATCCAAAAATAAAGCAGCTTGAGAGCGTGGTGAAGGAATGCTGTCATGAAGATATGGAATCTGTGTGCTGACATGGAAGCAAGCAAAGAGGGAAATACAGAACAGCAGTATTTTAGGTCCTTAAATTGTGTGTGTGTGTGTGTGTGTGTGTGTGTGTGTGTGTGTGTGTGAACGTGTGTGTATGAGTGTGTGTATGTTTGTATGTTTTACATGTCAAAGGCACTTTCTACCTTTCCACTGGACTTTTCTTTGACTATAAAATGTAGGTTTCTTGCCACAAACCTAGCTGTCTGTCTGAGCCCTCTCATATCATAGTCTGCTGGAAAATGCCATTGTAGATGGAAAAAGGAGGTGGAAAGTGAGTGTGGGATGGGGGATGAGAGCAAGGAAGAACCTGAATTCTGACAAAATGAGGTCAACTTTATTGAAGAGTGAGGATTGAAAAAAATAAAAAAATGAAAGCATCGGGGAGCGGGGAGTGAGAACTCTGGGCCCAGGTGAGCTCCAGGGGAACCGGTTTCAGGGGAAAACCATGGGTAATAGTTCTACAAAAAGGAGTCCAAGGTTTTCTGAGAACACAGAATTTCTGACAACTCTATGTTCAGACAGAGATCTTCCACAAGGGAGAGAGGGCAGCAGCATATCCTAGACTTTTACACAGAGAGACTTGAATATAAATGGTTTGAGGAACAATCTCACTATTACTCTTGGATTGGTAAGTGAAAGAAAAAGAATTTTTAAAACAATTGTCTATCTCTACTCAGATTAAGGTCAAAAAGAAAAAAAATTACAAAACCAAGATATCATCTAATAGCAGTAGCGTCACGTCGATAGAAAAAAGAAAACGCCTGAGCCCTTATTCAGCATGAAGCCAATCACTCAAGAGGTTCAGAACGCAGATTAGATTCTTTAACTATACGATTAAATTATATACACTGAACATACATGTTTTAATACAAGTTTTATAATACCAGCTTACACACAAACACAAACATTTCACATTTACCTACCAGCAGAAGTTGTTAACGATTCCTGTGTTTAATTTTGGTGATTTTATTTGATCATTGAAATGTTATGAGTTATCAGGGGAAAATGTTAATTTGCCTGAAAACATTCAGACTTCGTCTTCAGAAATAGTTGTGTAATATTTGAGAGCAGGGCAGATAGGCTTCTAGAAGTTTAAAAATAGAGCATGAGGTCTAAGTCAGATGTCTCTCCCAAAATCTGGGCTTTGCATTAAGCACCAATGTGATTCAACCTTAGAAGAAAAAAGAAAAACAAAACAAAACTTCCTGCTATTATAGTATTTTGGATCTCCACCCAGTTTTGTCAAAGAACCAAGGTTTTCTAAAGATCCATCATGACCAAACCACCAGGGTAGAATTTGTGTTCTTATGCAGTAGTGCAAATGCTTCATTAGAAGCACTAGGCTTATTTTGGATGACAAAGAATCTAAAATTCATTGACATAAATATTTTTCATTACCCACCATATGCTAGGTGCTGAGGAAGTCATTGAAATCACACCAATAAGATAAACAAATGCCCAGTGGATCTTGTCTCGTGGGTGCAGAGGGAGAGAGAACAGGAATAAAATATGCAAAATGACGATATATTAAATGGTAATATTTGCTCCATCAGTAATAATGAATGGACATCTCAAAATAAGGAAGCTGAGGAGAGTCTGCAGAGAGTGGTCAACCTGGTATCCCTGACGAAAGACATTTGAATAAACAAAGAGCTTGAGGGTATCTGAGGTGAGAATATTTACAGAGAGCATCAGAAAGAGCATTGGAACTGAAGAAAGGGGACGTGTTTGTGAATGAGTACAGGGATGTGGCAATCATTACCTTGATTTGAGCACATTCAAAGACAAAGATAGCTGTAAGGATCAGAGAGACAATAGAGGTGAAAATGTACATCTTGTGGAATAGTACCTAGACTTTGTGTTTTCACTGAGATCCAATATGAATGGATACATTTTTAGTGGAAAATGCTATATGATATTCGTGCATTTAAATGAATCATATGAAATATTATAAAGTCATTGTAAAATGAAATTTTATGCTCTCAAAACAATCTCTACAATATTGTGTTTGCCTGTGTAAAACAAACTTTTATTAGCTCTTCTAATGGATTAAATTGGGAAAACAAAAGTTCTATGTATTGCTAACTATATAGTTTAATATTTATGTCAGTGTTTCCAGTCTTATCTATTTGCTTTATTCTTGCTTATTTTTGTGTGTGTATGAACTACAAACACACAACACATACATACTACACATATATATGTATATAATCATTGAATACTCTTATAAAACAGGTAATCCTCCATCTTTATACATAGCTGCATAATATTCTCCACTATATTCTCTATCTCTTTGCATATATATACATATAAGTATATGTATATATATACATATACATATATATAATCTTTTTCATATATCTAGCTGTTTCATTAGGTTGTACTGGTAAAAGCTATAAACTGTTGTAAGACCAAAAAAAGCCTGTCTGATTTCCAGTGTGATACTCTGTTTATAATCCAACAAACAAATATATGCTCCAAATTATAGTGGCTTTGAAGGTTAAATATAGACATTTTAAAATGTGTTGGTGGATTTGCTTTAAGTGACTATGGCATGTGTACCCAGACTAGACTACAGAGATTATAATTTCAATTTAGCCTTAAGGAGAAAGACACCGAAAATCCCTTCCTGTCTTTATGGTATATTTGCCTTTCGTCTAGTTCTTGCTAAAAATCATTCATCCTTTTTGCTTCTATTTAAATCTGGGTAATTGTTGGTTTTTATTTCTCAGCAGATATAATGTATTAGAAAAACCTAAGGTTGAGTGTCTTCAGTGTTTTCCAAAAAGATTTTTCAACTTATCTTTTTGTCTTAACTTCCCTCTAACTTCACCATAGTTGTTTTCGTTAACATTTAGGTGTTAAAGTATTTCCGTTTTCTCCCCCATCTTCTTTCTTTCTGTGTGTGCATGTGTATTTATGCATGCAGGTTCATGTTGAGACTGAAAAGTGTGTTGGACCCTCTGGAGCTTAACATTATGAGCCACCTAGTGTGGGTAATGTGAACTGGATTAGTATCTCTAGATGAGCAGTACAGGTCCTTGGCTACAGACTTTTATTCTAGGTCCCCGTTCTACCTATTTTATTTTAGGTCCTGGTTCTATATCTATGTTATGTATAAGTGCTCATTGTATAAGCCTGGTGATCTGCATTTAACCTTGGAACCCATGTAAAGATGAAAGAAGAGAGTGGACAGAACAAAGTATTCCTGAGATCTCCATGAGTATACACTGAGGCATACACATGCACAAGCCCACACACACAACCACCACCAACATCATCATCAGTAATAGTAAATAAAACATAAATGGCTTACCTCTAAACATATAATTCTGGTTGCCTTGGTTTCTGTGTTTCCTAGTTGGTAAAAGATAGAAGCAAAAAGTTTTAATTTCAGGAAATTGGTCCATTGCTGCAGGGGCTTAAATAAACATGATGGCAATGTAAATAGTGTTATAACTGAACTAGATTACAAAGATAAACTCATTATATTTGAGTATTTAGCATAAATTAAAAAGCCAGTGATGAAACTAATGTTTCTGACATTATCACCTGAAACATAAACATGACTTTAACCAATTCTAAAATAGATGCAGGTTTAGAACGAGACCACCGAAGGAAATGGTCAATGGTGAGTAGGTAGTTGGATAGTCAAGTGTTGGGAGAACTGTAGGCTGTGAAGATAGATTTTGGAGTCAGCAGAGTAGTGATGCTCAAAACTATGAAGTTGGGTAAAAGTACACCAGGCTTACAAGTGAGCGTAATAGAAGGTTGGAATCCAGTCCTGGAGAAATAAGTCAAGTAAACCAAACCAGGTCACCTAATGCTGACATATATGGGACAGGTCTATGGCCTCTCTTATTGAAGGTGAAGGTTGGCAGGGTAGTCAGACAACTAAAGGAAAAGTATAAAGGTGAAAAGAGACTGGTCCCATCTTGGCTCACTATAGTACTCTGTGAGGAAACAAGAAATCAGGGAACTGGGGTTTCAGTTGAAGAAATATCCTCATCAATAATTCCAGACTGCGCTTTTTAGGTTGAGTAAAAAGGAGTAGGGAGAGTGTAGATGGAGATAGTGCTTATATTCCTCTGATGCCCAAACACAAATAATCACGCAGAAACTATACTAATTGCAACATTGTTTGTCCAATCAATCAGGCATATTTCAAGTTAGATCTTGCATATTGAATTAATGCATTTCTATTTATGCATCACCACGAGGCTGTGGCTTGCCAGTAATGTTCTGGCATCTTTTTCCTTTGGCAACTACATGGCATCTTCCTGACTCTGCTTTCTTTCTCCCTACATTTAGTTTCGTTTTCCCAACTACCTATATTCTGTCCTGCCATAGGCCAAAGCAGATTCTTTGTTAACTAATGGTAATAAATCATATTCACAGCATTCACAGGGGAATCCCACATCACTGAAGTTCATTTAGACAGTTTACAAAAGTACATGACTATTACCATATTCACTTTTGTGCAGTAATGAGGTGAAAGGAAGATTGGGGATACAGTAAATTTAAGAACTTTGGTTACATTTGAGTTTTTGATCATAAGTATAACTGAATATTGTATAATATAATGTATAATTAGCAATGTATAAGAAATAAAGAAAATTAAAAGGTATAAAAAATTCACTGAGTTTATATGCTTAAGTCAGGGAGATAAGCTTTGACTCATCCTATATTATACTGTCTGGAACTGAATAATAGCATTTAGTCATTGAATAAGAACATTGTTAAATGATTTTCCCCCAGGGAATAGCATACAACTATCTAACACCAATACTAAGCCTTTGAAAATATACTTAAAGTAACATTAGACTGAGCTGAGTGTGTTGTACTTATGTATTTAGAAGTGTGTGTGATTGTGTGTGTGTGTGCATGTGTGTTGTTTTAAAATATTTATTATAATATATCATACTTCTTTTATTGTCCTGTATGAAAGTCAAAATCTGGCATAATATAAGAAAGTCAGTTAGTAAAACTTTTCAAAATTATGATTTAAGGAAAAAATGTACAGACATATAAATGATGTAATTTGACATGAAAAAAGCTGCATATTGGTTGTAAATCTGCTACGGATTGCTGACATTAGGCTCAGAGACTGTGTTGTAGTTGCATTAGGTGGGCCTTTGTAGTAGGAGGCTGCCCAGACCACGAAATAATCACTCAGAAACTATATTATTTGCAATACTGTTTGGCCAATAGCATAAATGTATTGCTATCTACTCTTATATCTTAAATTAACACATTTCTATGGCTTTATATTAGTTTAGGAAAGCAGCAGGATAGTTCTCTACATTCTATAATCACTCTAGTTATGGATGGTTTTCTAGATTTATATTGACAGACATGAATTCCTTCACATTAGTGATCCTTAAACCCAATTAGAACCTGTTAGATTTTTCTAAGGTAAAAGTGCCATTACTGCACCATTGGGGATATTTTTCCACCCTCACCCTTGCTGTGGGTTATAGCGTTTAAAATTGGGTGGGAATGCTCCAAAGCTACAGAAAAACCCTGTCTTAAAAATCCAAAAATCAAAAACCAAAAAAAAAAAAAAAAGTGAGACCATTGATTGCTTTTCTATCTTGGCAACTTGTATACAACCATGTGATGCTTTAAGAGGAGGTATTCAGGATGAAAGCTTCTGGAGGTCAGTTCCAGCTCATTTAAACCAAGCTTTGTGTCTGACATATGCTGTGTCTTCAGCAATAGGGATTTATCTTCAATCTGAGAGGTAACTAAGAGCAGCGTCAATAGTTACTGAGTGTCTTTGCACCATCTGTGACCAAAAATTTATAAAATAATGTTTCCCTGTAGCCTTTCAAATGCCCTTACTGTTATTTCTCTCTCATCCTCCCACACTCCTCCCATCATATTTCTTTCTCCTTCCCTAAATAGAACCACACGCAGAGTGTTTCCATTACTCGCCTCATAGCACCTGTTTCCTTACGTCTCCCTCCCTAGGTTATCTTCTCCCCATATCTCAGCATAGTCCCTTTCTACTTTCCTGGCTCCTGTAATTACTCCAGTATACATATTCACACCAGAATAGTGAAAGCTTAGATCCACAAATAAAGAGATCATGATTCAATGTCTTTTTGGGTTTCAGTTATATCATTTCATAAAATATTTTCCTGTTGCATACATTCACTTACCTGAAAATTGTATTTCTTTTTTTTATTTTTAATTGCTTTTATTGAGCTATTTATTTTTCCTCTGCTCTGCTTTCTTTCTCCCTTGCCATTCTACCCTCTTCCATGATACCCATGCTCCCAATTTACTCAGGAGATCTTGTCTTTTTCTACTTCCCACATGGGTTAGATCCATGTATGTCTCTCTTTGTTGTCCAGGTTCTCTGAGATTGTGAACTATAGGTTGACTTTTCTTTGCTTTATGTCAAAAGCCACTTACGAATGAGTATATATTTTATTTGTCTTTGTGGATCTGGGTTACTCCACTCAATAAGATGAATACGATGATTTCTAGATCCATTCATTTGTCCGCAAATTTCAAGATGTCATTATTTTTTTCTGCTGTTTTGTATTCTATTGTGTAAATGTACCACACCTTTTTTATCCATTCTTCAGTAGAGAGGCATAAAACCAACCACACTGAACCTCATAGAAGAGAAAGTAGGAAGTACATTTGAACACATTGGCACAGGAGACCACTTCCTAAAAATAACCCCAGTAGCACAGACACTGAGAGAAACAATAAGTGGGACCTCCTGAAACTGAGAAGATTCTGTAAATCAAAGGACATAAATCAAAGGACATAATTTCCTTTTTCTTAAAAGTTGAATAGGTAAAACATGAAAAGTTATTTAAATAAAATAAAATGAAAAGGAAAGAAAAAATACCTGATAAAATTTTTAAAAAGGTGAATAGAATTTCTTTGTGTATATGTACTACATAGATCTTTATCCATTCATCAGATGAAGGACACATAATTTGTTTCCATTCACTAACTATTGTGAATGGAGCAACAATGATCTTGATTAAGCAAGTATCTATGGAGCAGGATGTCCAGTCCTTTGATCCAAGGAGGGTTATAGCTGTCATATGGTACTACTTTTGTCTTTTTGAGAAATCTCTACACTGATTTGATAACAGCTGCACCACTTTGCAATCTTACCAACACTGTATGGGAGCTTAGAGAAGGTATGTACAAACTCCCTACTAAGCTTAAAAATGAGAGAAACAAACTCCTGAGTATCTTAAAGTCAAAATATTCTAAAACTATTTTTAAAAAAACTCTCTGTGATTCTGAAAACACTTGGATCACGATATTTTGCTTTCTTTGTGACAATTCTTATTTCTGTATGCACGCTGCATAGATGCTTGTGATCACCTCACATGTTATGATGGCTAATATTAAAATAACAACAAACTGCTGCTGCAGCTGTAAAGGAAAGTGAACCCTGAGATGCTGTATGTGGTGGTAATGTGAATTGGTACAACTGTTAAGGATAATAGCATATTGGTTCTGAAAAAAAAATTGATATTCAACTTTTTGTCACATAGCAAATCCCCTTCTGGACAGAAGCACAAGGTACTAAAATTTGCTCTTATGTTCATTGTAACATTAATTACAGTATCATAGACATAAATCAATCTAAGTTTATATCCATGGATGAGTAGAAAACAAATAGAGTATATAATATATACATTATATATTGTAATATATAGTATATATACACTATATATTTTGTAATAAAATATTCATATATGTAATACTATTATTTTAATAAAGCAAAAATCAAAGTTTTAACAGGAAATGTAGTTGTGCCTGGAGATATGACGCAAAATGAAATAAGCCATCTACTTAATGTCTACTACCTGCCAAATTTCCTTAACTGTAAGATCTATGATAGTCAAATTGACAGAATCATAGAGAAAACTTTTTCTCTTGAAGAGTGTGGGAGGAGGTGATCAATCCATTTGTCAATAGATTCAAAATTTGGGTTAGAGATGAATAATTATTTCAGAATATTAATTAGAAAATGTGTTGTATGCAATTGATACAATTAATTACATGACATTGTAAATAATTATGAGTTAATTATTTAATTAAAATTATTAGAGTGATATGAAACTTTAAGACTTCTTAGACACTCAAAACACTCAGGATTTCCAATGCTGGCATTTATGTTGCCTGCTAAGAAACACTTCTTTGATTAGTTTAGTTTCCAATTAGTTGGTACCCAGTGACATGACCCCATGAATTGTAGGGCAAAATGAAATTATGAGGTTCAATGAATTAAGCAGTAATTCTAGTGTGTATTACAAAATGCATAAAGTTTGGAAACATCTTAGAGCAATAAGACAAAAGTAGGACAGACATTATGGGAAAGCATTTGTTAGAGCTGCTAAGTATATCTAAATTCATAGAAACAAATAACAACGCGATGAATGGGATGAAGATTCTGGGAGGAGGAATGGCGATACTTCATGCTTAACAGCTAACATGTGTCAAGTTCAAAAAATTAGAGCATTCTAGAGAGATGGTGATGGTGACTGTTTCTCATGATGTCAGTATAGTTTATAACACCAGACTGCATACTTAAAAATGCTTACAATGGAAATATTCTAGTAAGACTCTTACCACAATAAATTGCTTGTACATTTTAGAAGAGAGCTCAGAATTCCTGCATACAGATGTTATGAACAGCGTTGCTATCAGAAAAAAAATCAGCTAATTGTAAATGAAAATAATAGGGAAATTTTCATTTATTTATTAAATTCTTTAAAAAAGAGTAAATATCTTGAAATTTTCATGCAATTCTCCCATTTAAGGAGCACTGACTTCCCTACTAATGGCCATATTTTCACATTAAAAGTGGCCACCCAGTCATGTCATTCTTTATTTATAGGGGAGAACATATTTATCTATGTTCATATAGAAACAGAACAGTTTTACAGTAGATATTTCATGAAAACATCCTAATGTCTATTGCATTTTACCGAATAAAGGAGTATTATGGGATGCTTATGGTCCAGTTAATACAAAGCTGTTCACACATAAGATAGATGTGAAGAAAAAAAACATTTCAAGACATATGGTTTAGTAATAAGAGTGAGTTCTTGAGAAAATACATAGACCAAAATATTGTACACACACATATATAAATAATACCTAAATGCAAAACATATTAAAATACACATTTCTTCTTGTAAGTGTGTAAGCTTTTAAGCTGTTTTAAAATTAGAGTTGTGAAATCAATATTATAGTAACAGTGTGGAAAATCAGACAAGGTTTTTTTTTATAGAAACTACCATATTTTTAACAAAGTAGTTAATTTTTTTCATCCTCATCTTTTCTTACTCAACATGGATTTATGCAAATACAAGTTTCCATGTGGCATTTCCAAGTTTAATAAGCACCCAAAGAGTTGATGGATATTGACTTTTTTCTGTTTATCATTTTTATTTCTACTCTTAATAAATTTTGATGAACTACAATAAATAAGTACAGTGAATTTAATATTTAGTGGAGTTTTTTTCCACAATAAATTTGAATGACTAGGAATAGTGTTCAAAGCTATAAGTGACTGGCCATGTGGGAGTCAAATG
Source organism: Ondatra zibethicus (assembly GCA_004026605.1). Lineage (NCBI taxonomy): Eukaryota > Metazoa > Chordata > Mammalia > Rodentia > Cricetidae > Ondatra > Ondatra zibethicus. The sequence continues at coordinate 43,143 of PVIU01015079.1, forward strand.
AGAGTCCAATGACTATTGCATCTAGAAGCAACATGTGACCTCATCAAGAGCCTGGTTCCACTGACGCTGAACTTTTTTGCTGATTTAGACATTACAGATTGACTTTCTTGCTTTCTCAAGCTGCAGTATTTTTACTTGCAGAGGAAAAAATATTTTCAATACTGAGGTTTTCCCAAATATATTTTGACTTCTGCATGTTATAATACCAGTACCTTTTTCATATTTAAGGATGGCAATATCTTGACTTTGTGCATTTTATACTTGAGATTAAAAAATCTGTTTTGTTGTTATTATTTTTGATTATATGTGCACATGTGCTTCTGGGTGAAGGGTTAGGTGCACATGTATGCAGACACCACAAAGTTCTGAGGAGTTGGATGGCCTGGTCTGGAGTCACAGGAGGCTCTAAGCCCTTCAGTGAGGGTGCTGGGACCTGGGTATCCTTTAGTGGGTCATCAAGTGTCCCTATGCTGACCTATCTCTCCAGCACCAAAGGAGGAAAATTTCTTAATATAACTATCAAGGGGTCTGAGTTAAATTAGGTATCAAGTATAGCTATTAATAATATATTCTTTCTCTTTGACCTTCCTTTATAAGTATTTTACTATTGTTAGCATAGAACTATTAGTATAATTACTATAGTTTTCAGGAATTTCATCTACTTTAACACTTATTATTGTGTAAAGGGATATATACACTCTGCAAAAATGATATAGCTTGTTGTAGACACTAATGTAAATCTGTATCCATAGGAGAATATATTACCCAAATCTGCAACTCCCATTTCTCTTGTTTAATATCTTCAAGTAGTATGTTAATTGTACACTAGTCTCAAGTTTATAATTGTTTTTGTATTCATTATCTTTGAATTTATAGTCATCACCACAAATTTTATAAGAGCAATCCCCCAAACATAAGATACATTTCCAAACTGACAGTTTTACTGTTTTTGTGCTTAAATTTTCAGAACTAGGCAACTAAAATTTATAAATCATTGAGCATGTAACTAAAACTAGTAAAATCTCTATTTAAAATACCAATACTGAATGGATACACTTGTAAGTCTATTAAAATGAGAATGTCAAATTAACAGAAGGAAAATAAGTTTTCCTTTACTCGCTCATGGCTACCACTGCCTTTGTTGTCATTAAGACAAATTTTCTGCAATGAAGTCTTTAACTGAACATCTCAGTGGTGCTGCTGCCCAGGTTTCTTAAGATAGAAATTCTTAATCTACACATTCTGCTGTTTATAATGAGGCATGCATATCCATTTGCAAAATATGTGGACAGTTGCTACAAGACTATTTCTTCCCTTGTTGTTTTGCTTCTGGAATCTTATTTTCATGATTTTAATTGGCTAATACAGCAAGGAGATGTTTTACAAACACATATTTGTAAAGGGTGGATAACAGCATCTGGTCTTGAAATTGTAAAACCACTTCAATAGAAGCAAAATGGTTGGATGCACATTAAAACTCTGTGACTTCATATTATATGTATTTTGAGAAAAAAAATAAGCAGATGATGACTTTAACCCAGGAGGAATACTTTATGGGAAAACACTTTGACCTTTGGCCTAGTGTATTGGTTTGTTCCTTTGTGCTTTACTTCTGACAACTTACAAATGATCCCAATGAATACACACTGGGCCCCATCCAAATGGGGAAGAATGTGATAAATACTTTAGAGCATCTTGTAGTCATGGCATTTGAACTTTCTTCCATGATGCAGTTCTGTGTAATGTTTCTCAAAAGCATCCTCAAATCTGCTTACCAGGACCAGACATCAGAAGCTTGTCAATACATAGCTGGAATGTTTGTTTCAATCGCAGATGGTCTGCACTCAACCCCTTGCTTTCCAAGATACAAAGCAGGGTTTCAGCCCCTTCCCCATTTATTATTCAATACCACCTCTGCTAATTGAGCTCCTATACCCTTTTTTATCATGTCTTCATAACATCTGTTCCATTGTCATTGTCTGAAAATTGATGTGTAGTTTTAAATACATTTAACCTTTGTATTTGTGAATATAGTTGAATTTTCTCTGACAATTCTACCTTATCATTTGTATAATTTTTCCGTTGTGTGTATAATTTATTTCAGATCTATTCTATTGATAATACTATATGTTTTTATTTTTTAACTAAATATAAATGTCAATATTTATGCTATCCCTTCAAAGCCAAGGTTATTAAATGGTAAAGTTATTGACTTTTAAAAACTCTTAATCATACAAATAGTACTTGATAATCTTGAATATTTACTATCCAGTGAACATATTTAAATATAATCTGTTACATTGTTTGAAGGTGCCCTTTAGGACTGTAAATTGGAACTATATTAATAAATTAGAAGATTGTACTATATTTTTCTAGCGTACATTGTTTACCTGTGGTAGCAACCGTAAGCTTCTATGATGCTTTCCATCAAATTTTTCATCATCGTACAATGAAAATATTACAAAATGTTTATTTGCTATATTAAAAAGAAATATCATGTCTGAGTTACGTAAGACTTCCATCAATCCAAACAAGAATGTCTACCAAAACCTTAAAAAAGTTAAAAAAATAAAAGTTAAAAAATAAAAAAACTTTTATTTTTAAACTTTTAACTGAATCATTTTTATGCTGGTAAACAAGGAAGTCATTCTTAATAGATACATAGGCAACATGAACAAGAGGAATGCATGCTTATAAATAAAAATTTTATTACTTTGACCTTACTAAGGGGTTGCTTTCAAGGGGATTTTAACCATACCAAAATGGAATAGAACCACACTCATAGTTTTTGGTGTCTTAGAACATTTCAGAATCTAATTTTGTTTTCAACATTTGTGTGAGTAGGTTCACATAAAATTTAAGGTTACCCAAAATAGTTGTGTGCAGTATTCAGATGAAGAATGCACTGGTTGGAGATACAGATGAAAGACTACTTTACCAGGATCATCTTGAAAATGCCAGGTTATTTCTGTTCTCCCTCTTGACCACTTATAAAATAGAAATGATGATTACGACTCTGACCCATTTGCATTTGAGGCATTAGACAAATTAACCCAAATATGAACTCTATCCATCAAAGTAATAGTGGTTAAATTGTTCATCCTATCATTGTATTTATACCTTCTCATACTAACACAGACCTAATTTAAAAAAAAAATCTATTGAGAGATTGAAGTAGCCAGATCTGGTCTTAGCAAAGTATTCCATAAAGCTATAAGCAGCATGGAGTCTTGAATATGAGCACAATCACCCTACTCTTCTGGGAAACAGGTTTATAAGGCCATGAAAGACCCTTTCAACAACTCAGAGGACTTGTGCCAGACAGTAGTTCCATTGTTCATAACAAAAGGCGCAATTTAATAAAATAAAAATATGAAAAAGAATCTTCTCAGCACATCTTCATTCTGTACAGTTTAAAGTTGGCTTTAAAGTTGTCTGCTCATTTTACCAATATGGAAGTCTACGATGAAGGAGAAAAGGAGAAGAGAGTTAAAGTATGGAGTTAGAAATACATTAGCTACTTCCTTTTGTGGAGCATTTGAAGCATAGGCCATTAAACTGTCTTTTCTGTTCAGGTAGCTTTTGGGTCCAGAGAAATATCAAAGCTCAGATGGAAATTGGTATCAAAAGAGAATGACAAATAAGCTGAGCTTAAAATTTATTACAAGATATAATATTGCCACTAAAATCTTCTTGTGTTGTGTATGTGTGTTTGTGCTAATATAAAGTTGCATTTGTGTGTGTAGATGAACATGCATTTGTGTGCATTTTCATACTGCGTTCAGAGGGCCACTTTGGATGATTCTTCAGGTCTGTATGCCAGCTTTTGATAGTTGGGTCAGGTCCAATTCACTGGCCTGGTGCTCATTAACAATTATGCTATGCTGGTTGGCTAGTAAACCCCAGGGATACTCCTACCTCTGTCTTTTCAGACGTGGGTTTGCAAGCATACACCTCAATGCTTAGCTGTTTTTCTATGATTTATGGGCATTGAACTCATGCATCATGTTTGCAAGACAGGCATTCTTTATATTGATCTATCTCCACATCCCCCCCTTACTTATTTTGAGTACTTTCGATGGTATGTGTGATATTGTACTAAAAAATAAAAATTAAAACAGGATAAAAGAAAGCCTGACGAAAGCAAATCTGATAGAGCACTGTCAGTGACTCTTGAAGAGTGTCTTAGATACACTCCCAGTTGCTTTGATAACGTACCACAACATGGCTTACATAGAAGACAGGACAGCATGCGGATGAGGCTTGTCAGCAGCAAGAAAATTTCTATTCACATTGGATCCATAGTCAAGAAGGCAAATAAGAACAGGACATGGACAAAGACTACAAAGCCTGCAGGTCAACCTGAGTGATCCCATTCTTCCAATAAGACTTTGCTTCCTAAGTTTTTCCAAATGGCATTACCAATTGTGACCAAGAATTCAAATGCTTGAGGCTGTAGGGGTTGTTTCTTATTTAAACCATAACAGAAGTCTTTTAAATAGCTGTAGAATATGGCTTTGCTTTTGTCTATTAATGACAAAGAGTAAGTCTAGGTACTTTTAATTTATATTCTTTTTTTGAGAGGTCATAGAGGTATATCTTGAAATATGATCATACCCACCTCCATTTCCACCCTCCATTTTCTTCCCCGTCCCTATAATATGTCACATTTCACCCTAATGTCTTTTATTTTTTTAAATTGTTTTTATTGTGCTATACATTTTCTCTATTCCCCTTCCTTCCTCCCCTCTCGTGATGCCCACATTTCCAATTCACTTAGGAGATCTTTTTTTTCCTTCCTATTTAGATCCATGTATGTCTCTCCTAGGGCCCTCTTGGTTGTCAAGGCTCTCTGGAGTTGTGGATTTTAGCCTGGTTTTACTTTGTTTTATGTCTATAAGCCATTTGTGAGTGAGCATATATTATATTTGTCTTTCTGGGTCTGAGTTACCTCACTCAGTTTGGTTTTATCTAGATCCACCCATTTATCTGCAAATTTCAAGATGTCATTATTATTTTTTTTTAACCGCTGAATAGTACTCCATTGTGTAAATGTACCACATTCTTCGGTTGAGGGACATCTAGGTTGTTTCCAGGTTCTGGCTATTACAAATAATGCTGCTATGAACATAGTTGAGCATACGTCCTTGTGGTATGACTGAGCTTCCTTTGGGTATGTACCCAAAAGTGGTATTGCCAGGTTTTGAGGAAGATTGTTTCCTAAATTTCTGAGAAATCACCATTCTAAATTCCAAAGTAGCTGTACAAGTTTGCACTTCCACCAGCAATGGATAAGTATTCCCCTAACCCCACATCCTTTCCAGCATAAGTTGTCATAAATGTTTTTGATCTTGACCATTCTGACAGGTGTAAGATGGACACTCAGAGTCGTTTTTATTTGGATTTCTCTGGTGGTTACAGATGTTGAACATTTCCTTGGGTGTCTTTCAGTCATTTGAGATTCGTCTGTTGAGAGTTTTCTGTTTAGGTCTATACTCTATTTTTTTTATTGCATTATTTGTTTTTTTGATGTCAAATTTCTTGAGTTCTTTATATATTTTGGAGATCAACCTTCCATCTGATGTGGGGTTGGTGGAGATCTTTTCCCATTCTATAGGCTGCAGTTTTGTCTTGTTGACAATGTCCTTTGCTTTACAGAAGCTTCTCAGTTTTATGTACAGTTAATTCTTCCTATATGTTTACAAATATGCAGCCTTCCCCAAGTCCCAGGCTATATGGGAGCCTAGGAAATCTATGATGTAAATGTGTAAATACCCTTGTTAATTTGCCTTTTTTTCCCCCTTTGAGACAGAGGGTTTTTTATTTTTATTTATTTATTTATTTATTTATTTATTTATTTATTTATTTATTGCCCTGGCTGTCCTGGAACTCACTAATTAGAGCAGGCTGTCCTCGAACTCACAGAGACACACCTGCCTCTGCTCTCTGTATGTTAAGAATATAGGTGTGTGCTACTACCCCTATTTTGCTGATGGAAATGAAAACTGGTACAGTCCCTTTGGATGTCAGTGTGGCGATTTCTCAGAAAATTAGGAAACAACCTTCCTCAAGGCCCAGTAATACCACTTATGGATATATATCCAAAGGATGCTCAATCGTGCCACAAGGACATGTGCTCAACTATGTTCATAGCAGCATTGTTTGTCATAGCCAGAACCTGAAAACAACCTCGACAAAAGAATGGATAAAGAAATGAGGGATATGCGTGTCATGGGCCATGCTAATCTTCTCTGTATCGTTCCAAGGATGACACGCAAATTCATGAAGCGTTCCATATTTTTAAGACAAAAAGGCAACCTACTGAATGGGAGAAGATCTTCACTGATCCCACATCAGACAAAGGTCTGATCTCCAAAATATACAAAGAACTCAAGAAACTAGACATTAAAATTCTAAATACCCCAATTAAAAAATGGGGTAAGGATCTGAATAGAGAATTCTCAACAGAGGATGTTCGAATGGCCAAAAGATACTTA
>PVIU01015080.1:0-49610 GCA_004026605.1 Ondatra zibethicus
CTATCTCTTCTGCATGTATTAACTTTTTGAGAACTGAGTCTTTTTGAATGCACTCCTTCCTAGGCCAGGAGGGATGGGGGTGGGCCTTGGACTTCTAACAGGGCAGGGCACCATGCCCTCTTTCAAGGAAGAAGGGGGAGGGAGGAGGGGTGGGGGGGTAGTGGGAGGGGACCGGGAGAAGGGGAAGAAAGGAAAAAAAAATTTGATTTCTTTAATTATGTTCTTGAATGGAAAAAATAAAACAAAACAATGTATGGAAAAATAAAAAAAAGAACACCTAATCCAATAAAAATTGGAAACAGGGAAATCTCAATAGAGAAATCTAAAATGGCTGAAAGACACTTAAGGAAATGTTCAACATCCTTAGTCATCAGAGAAATGCAATCAAAACAACTCTGAGATTCTATCTCACATCTGTAAGAATAGTCAAGATCAAAAACACTGATGACAACTTATGCTAGAGAGGTTGTGGGGTAAAGGGAACACTCCTGCATTGCTGGTGGGTGTGCAAACTGGTACAGCTCCTTTGGATGTCAGTGTGATGATTTCTCAGAAAATTAGGAAGCAACCTTCCTCAAGACCCAGTAATACCACTTATGGGTATATATCCAAAGGATGTTCAATCATGCCACAAGGACATGTGCTCATCTATGTTCATGGCACATTGTTTGTCATAGCCAGAACCTGGAAACAACCTAAATGCCCCTCAACTGAAGAACAGATAGAGAAAATATGGTATATTTACACAATAGAGTACTACACAGCAGAAAAGAATAATGACATTTTGAATTTTGCAGGAAAATGGATGGAACTAGAAAACATTATTTTGAGTGAGGTAACCCAGACACAGAAAGACAATTATCACATGTACTCACTCATCAGTGGCTTTTAAACATAAAGCAAAGAAAACCAGCCCTCACAACACAATCCCAGAGAACCTAGACAGCAATGAGGACACTAAGAGAGACATGCATAGATCTAATCTACATGGGAAGTAGAAAATTGGGAGTATGGGGACCTCGGGAGAGGTTTGAAGAGGAGGGGAGAGGTAGGGGCAGGAGCAGGGAAAAATGTAGAGCTCAATGAAAATTTTAAAAAATCTAAAGAAAAAAAGATTAATTATCTCTGAGCTACAAATAACCAAAGAGTTCATGCTTGCTACAGCACCATATAGATACCAGAAGAATCAAGAACTGTCATGCTATGAAGCTGAGGAAGACGTCTAATTGGAAGATTGCATTCTTAGTGCCAGAAAGGACGCATCCCAAAGAAAGATTTGAAAAGGACTCTGGGCTCTGTAGCTAGCCTGATGTTTAAAACTTTCTTTTTTAGAATTCTGATCCACAGAAACAGGGAGAAATGACTGTAGTTTCAATTGCACATAGTTTAGCAATTCAGACAAATAAACAGGTAAATACAACTCAATCAAAGGAATAAAGAAATCTCCAGAAACATACCTAGAGTAGCCATGATCTTTGAGTTACCTGACAAAGAATTCAAGACTACTGTTTTAAAGAAGTATAGTACATTTCAAAAAAATAAAATAAGATATCCAAAAGAAATCAGAAATAGTGTATTAATAGAATATCAACAGACAAAATCTATTAAGAATCCAAACTGGAATTCTTCAGATAAGGAACACTTACTTTTGAAATTTTTGTTGACTAGAGTGTTTCAGCTCCATCCTTGATCAAGAAAACCAAAGAATCAGTGAACTTGAAGACACATAATTAAAAATTATTGAGACAGATTGATAAAAATGAATAAAGTAAATAAAATTGAGAAAATTATGGGAACATTATTAAATGACCCAATATATTCGTTATTGGAAGTCCTAGATGAAGAGATAAAAGGCAAGGAAGGTCATCTGAAGCAATAATGGCTAAAGCCTTCTCAATATAAGAATAAAATAGCATTTCAAACTCAAAATGCTCCAAGACAGGAGTGATGCTCATAAAGTCTTATCAACATGATCACCCAAATGTGAATGGAACAAGGATGATACCAATGAGCGTGGCAAACTGCACAGAGCTCACGAGGCCTCACCCTTACACAAAGAACTATGGGAGACTGAGTAAAGCTGGGATTGGTAGAGGTGGTTATCCCTAGAGCAGAGCACATTATTTGGTTGTTCAGTGACAAAAGGCCAGCCCTTAAAACATACATACAGATAGTATTATATGGATTTCAGAGTCTATATTTGCAAATATATATGCATATAAAAATACATACTATAGAATGAGGTGCTTGTTTGTCCCACTGCCCAGTTCCTGGCCACCTGGCTAGCTTAGCTCCAAAATAACCATACAGAAACTGTATCAATTAAATCACTGCTTGGCCCATTAATGCTAGCTTCTTATTGGCTAATTATTACATATTAATTTAACTCATTTCTATTAATATGTATATCACTGTTGTAATGAGGAGCAGGCCTGCTTTTTGTCCCAGCCACCTGGCTCCTGGCAGCCTGGCTCCTGGCCACCCAGCTAGTTTATACCCGAAATAACCACACAGGAATTTTATTAATTAAATTGCAGCCTGGCCCATTAATTCTAGGTTCTTATTAGCTAACTCTCACATATTTGTTTAACCAATCTCCATTAATGTGTATTGCCATTTGACTGTGGCTTACCGGCATGAGTCTAATCAGCATCCATCTCATGCAGAAAAAACATGGCATCTGCCACACTGCCTTCTTCCCAGCATTCCATTCTATCGACTCTGCCTACCTGATTTCTGCCCTATCAAAAGGCCAAGGCAGTTTTCTTTATTCACCAATAAAAGCAACACAAATACAAAAGAACCTCCTACACCATATCACAGTGGCTTACTGGTAAAGATTCAGTATGTCTGACTCTGGATGTGGCTTCATTGCGTCTGTCTCCAACTCTGCCTTTCTTCCTCCCAGCATTCAATTCCATCTTCCCCGCCTACTTAAGTTCTGCCCTATCAGCACCCAAGGCAGTTTCTTTATTCATTAACCAAGAAAAGCAACAGACAGACAGAAGGTTCACCCACACCAATGTATATACATGAAACTGCATATAACAATTGATTAAAAAGTATTCAGAAACTTCAAGAGTGACAAGGATTTGAAAGGTAGAAATGGAAGGGAGAAATATTGTAATTAAAATGCAATCTCAAAAATAAACAAACAACAATACTAAAAAATAGGTTGAAAACTTGTAGGTAGTCAGGAAATACTCAACAGGGTAAGAAGCGATTTATTGAATAAGAGAAAATACTCACGTATCATATATTTGATAAAGTTCAGTGCTGAAAATGTACAAATTTGTCCTATCACCGAATAATAACTTTTATAAATATGCAAGCAAAGAACAGGCGCACGCGCACACACACACAGACACACTTTCATCAGTCCTGTGGCCAATGAGCATATTTAAAGATGCTCATATCACTGATCAAATCACAAAGGGTATGAATGTAAAATGGCGGAACTGATGGAACATATGCAAAAGTTCGTAAAAACATCAAAACAAGAGCTGTTATATTACTCCATTTTTTGTGACAGTGCAATATCTAAGGCAGAATTTTTTAAAATGTTTGACTCACAGGGTTTGAGGTATGAGGTTGAGGGGACACCCTGGTGATGGTATTTTTATTGCAGAGATCTGAGGAAAGGCAGGGCATCACATGAGTTGTGGCAGAGTAGTGCATTATTTTGTGTGTATGTGTGTGTTTGTGTGTGTGTGTACAGATTCTAACTCCTCTGTAAAGCCACCAGGAGTCAACTGTGGGAACTATTCTGATCTTTTATATTGAAGTATTTCCACAAGAGTCTCATGTATTAGGTGGGCTTGGTTGCTAGATGATTGTGTTTGGGATATGACTGGATTATGAGTACTCTGACCTAATGAATGGAACAATAGACTTGGTTGCTAGGTGATTGTGTTTGGGATATGACTGGATTATGAGTACTCTAATGAATGGAACAATCCACTGACGGATTTGTAATTGCATGGAGTATTGGGAAGTAGTGGATACTGTAGAAATGGGTTGTTAGGGACATGCTATTGAGGGACTAAACATCCTGATTTCTTCTATGGTCACTCTCCATTTCCTCTTGAATAAGATGACCAGCTTGGTCTACTGTATGCTTTCCATCATAACACTCTGTCTTACTGTTCATGGTCACCAAAGCAACACAGTCATGTGACAATTAGGTGAAACCTTCAGTTGCGAGCCACGGTAAAGCATTCCTTCTTTATGTTGTTTTCTTCTTAGGTATTTGGTCACATTGGGTGCCTGCCCTAATTACCTTAACTAACCCCAATCACTTCTTAGAGATCCCAACTCCAAATACCACAGTTGGATCAGGTTTCTACCATTTAAATATGCATAATTAAGATTAAATTTCAACAAATCCTAGAGATACTCCAAAATATATCCAAATCCTAGCAAATATTATTTAACAATCTCATTCTGGTTATAAATCCAAAAGAATTGATTAATAGGATCTTGAACACATTACATACCTATGTTTCCTGAATGCTTACTCTGAACAGACAAGAAGCAGAAGTTACCTATATGTATAAGACAGATCAATAGACTATGGAAATGTGGAATTTACATATGTTAGAATATTATTCAGGCTTAAAAAGGAAGGAGTATCTGATATACAGTTGAATTTTGAGTACATACTACAGACAAAATAAATTAAACATAAAACAATAAGTACTCTATGACTACTCAATCAGGAGGAACTTAAAACTGTAGTGAAACAATTAAAAAAGAAAGTGGAATGGCAGTTATCAGCACGAGAAAGAAAACTGAGGTTGTTCAATGAATGCAATGTTTCAATTTTACAAGTAGATAATTTTTAAGCTTTAATTCCCCAAATATTCATATAAAATGGTAATGATGAAAGAAAACCATGATTTTTTTTCAAACCACAAAGAAAACTCTCCATGGAAAAGGCAAATAATCACAACTGATTTGGCAAAATATTTATTAATTTTAAAAGTTGTCAAAGAGTTTAAAATACCCCTTTAGTTGTGAATATAATTGCCTCCTTTGGAACCAGTATTTGTCCTGGTTTTGTTGAGGCTTAATGGAATTTTGAGAAGGATTCTTGTGGAACAAATTATGGATTTTAAATATATATTCACTAAAGAGAACTTCTATGTTTGTTCTCTTTTTGTTGCATGTATGGCTGCCACAATATATTTGCCTTAAGTTTGGGTATATATTTGGAATGCACAGGGATAAATATGAGCACTTGACATCTATTAATGGAAAGTTGGGACTCAGTCAATAGATAGTAAGTCCTTGTATAGGCTAATGCAGGGTGAGGTGGTTTGAAAGAAAAATGCCCCCCAAAAGGAGTGGCACTGTTAGGGGGCGTGACCTTATTGTAGTAGGCATCGTCTTGTTGGAGGAAGTGTGCTACTACAGAGGCAGGCTTTGAGGTCTCATACATGCTCAAACCATGCCCAGTGAGACAGTTCATTTCCTGTTGCTTGCAAGTCAAGATGTAGGACACTAGGCTGCTTTTCCAAGCACCATGACTACCTGCATGCTACCATGTTGCACCATGATGATAATTAACTAAACCTGTGAAAATGTAAGCCATCCCAATTAATTGTTTTCCTTGTAAGAGTTGCTGTGGTCAGAGTGTCTCTTCACTGCAATGGAAACCCTAACCAAGACACATGGCTTCAGAATGTTGGATGAAAAATATCACCAACCTTCAATTACTGAAAATGGGTCAATCCTTTTCTTGAGAAATGCTGGTTAAATTCAAATATGTAACCCAGAGGGGGAAAAGAGTAATGTTTTTTTCTTGATTTTTATGCTTGGAATTTCTTCCAAGTATCTTGATTGTTTTGTGGGAGGTATTATCTCAGAAGATGTATTATATATCGTCAGGCTTAGTGCTTCTGCCTACCCAAGTTATTATTATTATTATCAATTATTATAATTATCATCATTATTTTTTGTTGGCCCTTTATCTCCCAGGACAAGCACTGGATTTGGATCATACATCCTATCCAACAAATTTTTAATAATAATTATTATTATTTTAATTTATTTTTTAAAATTTCATTTTGTATTCCAACCACAGTTCTCCCCCACCCCTAATTCATTAATTATTCACAGGTGAATCTGGAGAGTAGTTCTCCATCTTGGTTTGCTTAAGATTTCAGAAAGGAATATAAACCTAACAAACCTCAAATAAAGTGTGTAACCACACAGTAATTGATATTTTAAAATGTATGTCAAAATATATTTGAGAAAGGGTGAATTTCTTCAGGATCAGGTTTTTGTATTTTTTTTCTTCTGAAATGAAGATAAAAGAAACCAGGTTATATGGATGCTCAAGTTTTGAGGGTGGCAGCAGAAACCTCACTACAGAGAAGTCTGTTTGTGGGTTGCTTAATAATAAGTGGATGCTAGAACCTTATTATAGAGTGAAACTCCTAAAGTTAAAAGTTCGGTGACATGACTGCTGTCTGGTGAGTAGTAAAACAGCTGCTTACTATTGCTACTATGTTCTGAATTTCTTCTCCAATTGCCCTAGTTTTTCCCCAGCACAGAACTATAAGGAGTATGGATATAGATGAGATCATCTTCTTGGATTTGTTTTATATCTTAATTTGGTGAGCTTTGGTGATTCTGGAAGATCAAGTATGAACCATTTTTTTTTTTCAGTTGGCTAACTACAATTTACATTAGTTACTGTCTTCAAGTTGATGCATAAAAGTAGCCATCATTTAGTCTGACTGGGTTTTATTTCTCAGTCACCTCCTTAGTCATATGTGTAGACAAATAGTACAATTACTCACCTTCAACTTGTTCCTAACCCTTAATTTTAGGTCAAAAACTACTATTTGTGGGGACTAATGCCAGATCATTTGTGTATGGTGTGTTTATCAGTGGATAGGATTCTGCACCTGGTTCTAAATCTGGACCTAGGTAATTGTAACTCCAGTAAAGAAAGTATGTACTTGATCACTGAGTTCTTATTCTTCTGTGCTTACATATTGACTCTTTCACCATTTATTTGAGCCAAAACCTTCACATTTCTGGACTTAGTTTTTTCTGTTTGTCAGACCAAATGCTTATAATTTGAAAAATCTTTTCTATCTTAGTTACTGTTCTGTTGCTGTTAAAAGACACCAACAGCCAAGACAATTTTACAAAGAAAGCATTTAATTAGGGATTTACTTACAGTTTCAGAGGGGTAGAAAACATAGCAGTAGGCAGGCAGTCATAGTGCTGGAGCAATAGCTAAGATCTCAAATCATGATCTGCAGGGAACAAGCAGAGACTGAGAGTGGCCAGGCATGGACTTTCAGCCTCAAAGAAACCTCTAGTGACACATTTCCTCCAGCAAGACCACACCTCCTAACCTTTCCCAAATAATTACACTAGCTGGGAACCAAATATTCAAATATATGATGGGACCATTCTCATTCAAGCATATTAATGTGCCCTTACCTGACAAGAACAATGTATAGGGAGTGATTTTCTGATAAAGATTAGGTCATGATAGAAGCTTTATTTTCAACTTGGTTTGTAAACAATTTAATTTTTTTTCTTAATTTTGAAATAAAAGTTACATTCTATGACTATCAACAAGTGCTAATAAAAAATCTTGGGAGAAAGTTGTAGTCTTACCAGAAAAAGTAATTATCAAACGTCAACAGACATTGAATGAGGCCCATCTTCTACATATTATAAAAAGTATAATACATAATTCCTTCCTACCTTAGATTAGTATCAACTAATGTTTAAGTTTTATGTATTAAAAGTCAAAAGAGTTATAAAATAATATTTTGAATTTTTAACATGCAAGACATTTGAAATCACTTGATATCATAAATAGTAACCAAGAAATATAGACATTATTTTCCATTTCCCACATGTAGTTCTATATTGGAGACTCTCTTGTGATCTGGGATTCTTCTTGGTCCATTGATAGTTCTTGATGGATCCAATTATATTTTCTTCTTAAATTGCTCAAAGTCCTTCACAGCAAATCATGTTCCATACTCCTGACATTCAGGTTAGAAGAACAAGTGCACTCCTTTATGCACCCTTACTAGTATATAACATGCTATATACAATATTGAAAGAATTTCATAAATCTTAAGCTTTGAATTTTCTCAAATTTAAAAAATATTTTAACAATGGAATTTCAAAGCTATAAGGCCCCAAAGAATTCCATAAGGTGACACAGGAGGATATGTTGAATGCCTATTTTTACATGTATAGAAATATCAACATATTTACTGTGACTTTTACCACTGATCATTAATTTTACTATTTATTTACAATTTTTATTAGTTCTTAGAGAGTTTTATGCCATGTAATTTGGTCGTATTTGCTCCTTTCCCTCCATGTAATGATTTGAACAGCATTACTACCTGTCTTAGTTAGGGTTTCTAGTGTTGTTATAAAACACCAAAACCAAAAGCAATTTGGGGAGGAGAAGGTTTATTCCAGTTACACTTCTCTGTTAAAGTTCATCACTGAAGGCAGAAAGGTCAGGGACGCAAACAGAGCAGGAACCTGGAGGCAGGAGATGATGTGGAGGCTGTGGAAGAATACTGGGTGACTGGTTACTCCATCACGGCTTGTTCAGCTGCTTTCTTATAGAACCCAGGGCCAGCACCCTGGTGTGTCATGGCCCACAGTGAGCTTGGCCCTCCTCTATCAATCATCAATCAAGAAAATGCACCAGAGGCTTACCCACAGGTCAATCTGGTGGGGAAATTTTCTCAATTGAGGTTCCCTTTATTCTAATGACTGTAATTTGTTTCAAGTTGACATAGAACTAGCCAGAACACTCTAGTACAGAACACTTTTGGGGACTCCATCCGTGGACGTGACTTCTGACTGAGTTTATATAGCATAGATGTCACAGTTATGCTTTCGCACTTCACCCATTTCCATCCTCGTGTTCCTTACAGTTCAGGCCTCTCACTCTCTTTGGACAGAATATGCCTTTTCTTCATTCTATCCGTTCCTTGCCAATAAATAAACCTATAGAATAAAGGTGTGTTGCACAAATACTCACAGTATTGTGCATGAAGGTAAAATACAGTATAATCTTAAAGATAAAGTACTGTATATTATCTGGTAGAGTACTCTGTATATAAAATGACAATTTGATCTGATATGGGATGTAAAATGTTATCTTTCCTAATACATTATTTTTACTCATTTTTTTGGGGGGGATAACATGGTTTAACTTCTTGATTTATGTGTTCATTCCTAAGAACACCTATAATTCCCTCAAACGCTGACATGAACACCACCATCAGACTCAAAATTTGTTGTTGATACAACTCATTAGAGAAAACATAGCTTTATATGGAAATATCATTTTCAAGATGTGTAGGCAGAGACTGCTTGTTTATTTCCCAGCCCACCCAGACCCAATATAATCACACATAAACTGTATTAATTAAAACACTGTTTGACCTTTTAGATTATGCATAGTTCTAGCTAGCTCTTACATTTTAAGTTAACCCATATATATTAATCTGTGTATCAGCACGTGGTTGGGGACTGCTGGTAAGGTTCTGTTCAGCGTCCTGCATTGGTTTCCTATGACAGCTACATGGTTTTTCCCTGACCCTGCCTTCTTTTCTCCTCTATCTGCTTGGAATTACTGCCTTGCCCTATTCTGTGCTGCAATAGGCCCAAAGCAGCTTCTTTATTAACCAATGGTATTCACAGCATACAGTGGAAAATCCCACATCAAAGATGTAAAACTAAAATGTATCAATTATGTGACTGAGACAGTTTTTTATGGTTTCCAAGGTATGTGATAATCCATATGGATAAAGGTTCTCTCATTGCTACTTTGATTTTTTCTAATCTCTTTTTCAAAAATCTCTCGGTTGCTTTACAAAGAACAAAAATCACAGGAGAGGGAAGTGCCCCCTTTGTTAGTTTATAAGCATCCAGACTCTGTGTTTTTTGTCTTGGGTTCACTGCAGCAATATCACAGCATGGCCTCTGTATAAAACAAGCAAAAGATAACAGGAGTACCCCAAACTAGAGTAGGTCAATTAGAAAAACTTATTAACAATCAGTTACCACTCAGTAGTTTTTGCTTTATGGGTTTGTGTACAGTATTCAGGAGAGTTTAGCATTGTCAGGCTGATTCTTTCTTGAGGTACTGTGTACTGGAAATGTCCAAGGAACTTAGAAGTATCAGAAACCACCATGCAAAGAGGTTTCAACTTGCCCTGCAATGGAAATTTAAAACTTTTCTCATTGAAATGAGTCATAGTTATATCTTGGTCAAAAAAAAAAAGAATAAAAGCTCTTGATATCAATCAACCGAACCATAAGTGGTAGGTCTGACAACGGTGTAACAGAGCTAGGCCCCATTGTGGCAGGAAACAAAGGCAACAACCTTAATAGTAATGGGCCAGTCCTATGGTGAGCCTGGGTGGGTAAACTGCTGTCTGGAAGTAGAGTGTCCATTCATGTGAAAGAAATTAACACTTCCTGTGCACCAGGGTACTATTAGGTGCATTGAAACAACTTATTTACTGTGGGCATGCTGGTGCCCTTGCATACGCCATATCACTGTAGGATTGGGTCTGATAAAATCACATGGTACCAACAAGGCAGACCTTACAAATTTTAAGCGGTAGCTCAGTGAAGTGGCAAGGATCCAGGGTAGTTAAATCAGCTGGGCACTTCTATTAATGTAGTGAAAATCTCATCCTTAGTTTCTGTAAGGCGGAGAAATTAGAGCACACTAACAATCCCTGATGACAAATCTCCTGGGCCTTTTTTTTCATGTGCTACAGGATTTTTTTTAAAGGATTATTTTTTGCTCACTCAGGAGAAGGGAAGCAACCCAAGATTTTCTTTATTTTTTGAAGCAAAATTCAGGAGTGAATTTGACACTTGCCCATCTTATTTTCATTACAGGCTACTTAAGAGTTAAGGCAACAAATCAAAACCAAACACATGTGCGCGCGCACACACACTTTCACAGCCAGACTAACAACAACGTAAAAAGACACTAAAACTTCCTTGTATTAATAAATCATACCTTAACTGTCCACCTATAAGTGAAGAAAAGTAAATATGTTGGTCAGTAACTTAGTTTCAGAAGAGAAGTATGTACTTTTTTTTCATTTAAGATCACTATATAAATAGGTTAAATTAGTTGTGAGAGCAATGAAAGCTTCTGTAGGTGCTCATTTGAATGGTTATGCAGTATCAGTGTTCTTTATGATGTTTGGTTCTTTAAAATGAGCACTGACAATTACTCGCCCGTTTATTTTAAGCTGAGAGCAAACTATGTTTCCTTTGTTGCATGCTCAAAAATGCTGGATATATTTGAGCTTCAGGAAACACAAAATTTTATTGAACAAATAGGAAAAAAATCTGTTAAATCTGGAAATCAACACTAGCCTCATAGAAACCTGCTTTGTTACCTAAAAGGCTCACCTAACCTTAAGGCTTAATATGTGAATTTGTATGAATATAATGTCTGTATTGTAAACAATAGCACCCAAACTTGTATAACTATTAAATGAAATTATTAAGTGATTTCTCTTTGACTAATACAATTGTGTTCATTTATTCTGTTTAGCCTTGAAAGGCAGTTGAAGCCACATTTATAAAATGATGCAGATGGGAATGGGAGTGAGCATGTGGTTTCTTCACGTCTCTAAACCCTAGAGCAGTGGGAGCAATCACCACGATTGCTGAGCGCGAGCTACACTAATTTCTGCCATCAACAAATTTGATTAAATTCAAAGAGGGTAAACATTTTTTTTCTAACTTGTAGCATTCTCAATGTTTAGAAACAGAAAATTTGTCAACTAGGTTTTCCTCCCATGCAATTGAGAGTTCATCATTCTCAGAAACTCCCAAAAAACCAAATATATTTTCTCACATTTCTTTTCATTCTGTGTAGAGCGTGATGCTAATCATGTGCTTTTCACATTGCATGTTTTTGTTGTTGCTCAGACCTAATGGCTAGTCTTCTTATTCCCAGGCGTGAGCTCATCTAATCCATCCAAGTCATTTTAGCACTTAATACTAGTGCCAAAACATCTGGTCTGTAAAGTTCAAAACAAAACAGAAAAACAGCTTAGATACTTGTTAAATATAAATAAATTGGCTAAATATTTATTTTATGAAAGTAAATGAATAAATTATCTTAGTAGTATTTCAGTTAACCCATTTCCCCTCAAATCCTTAATCCCTCCAAACTCATCACTCAATTAGTGTTCACTTAGAAATACAATATGCTGAATCCACGTGTCCAGAATATTCCAACATGTGCTGATCCTCAGTAGGAGGTGGCTGCGAGATGCTCACAGAGGTACTTGGGCGAGACTGGATGTGGAAGGTAGTTTTGGCACTGAAAATGAGCCTTGCTGAGCCTTTTTATGACCCTGTAAAAAACAGGAAATCTTTCATCTAAACGTTCTCAAGTAATATCTATATATCATTTGTTTTAGCTTCTATAACCCACAAATGTAGACTCCTTTTGCTGACAAGAATTAAAATGCAAAAGGTCAGAGTTTTGAGTTTTAACTTGGAAAAAGGTAATACAAACAAAACACACATCTCTCTCTGTCTGTCTATCTATCTATCTATCTATCTATCTATCTATCTATCTATCTATCTATCTATCTATCTATTTATCTATCTATACCATAAAATTCATCTTGGAAAGTTAATAATGAGTTGGTTTACTTGGCAGGATAGAAGAATAGTAGTTTATCATTTTGGAATCAACATCTAATGCAGATATCACCACCTCATGAAATAAACATGCACAGAAAGGGCAACACACACATTAGCCACAAACTGAGTCTATCCAATGCGGTATGATGATAAGGAAGACTCGGTATGGTGTGATGTATAATCGAAGCCATTAGCCATATGGTACAGTGCGAAGAGGGTCTCTGTGGCCAAATAACAGATGTATCTTATATGGTTTATTAAATAGTTATGCAATGGGAAGTAACACTTTTATAATTATTGGCTGTTTTGAAATATTTTTGTTAATGTAGCTGCATTTACTGAGTTGAGGGAAGCATGCTCCATGAGGTCTGCATGCTCGTGCGTAGAATAGAAATTAGCTGCAATAGTGAAGATTTCAGGGCATGTCACTGAGGCATGCCACAGGGCATTTAGAAACACAGGGTGCATTCCTTTCAG
Organism: Ondatra zibethicus; assembly: GCA_004026605.1. Taxonomy (NCBI): domain Eukaryota; kingdom Metazoa; phylum Chordata; class Mammalia; order Rodentia; family Cricetidae; genus Ondatra; species Ondatra zibethicus. The sequence continues at coordinate 13,174 of PVIU01015080.1, forward strand.
AGTTGCTTTCTACCTGCCACCTGTCAGCACAAATATTGCTCTGTTTAGAGAACGTGCTATTTTTATGTGTTTTCAGTTCAAGCAAAAAAAAATGGCAAGTGTTATATTCAGAGAACTTGTTATGTTATGATGCACAGACTAATTAGAACCTCCACTCCACACCCCCATCCCCCCAAATCTGCCAACATTACTTTGACAATTTCTGTTTATGGAAAAATTCATTTTAAGCTAATTATTTCATTCACCCATTTTTCTCTAACCTCTATGTCTGCTAGATGACTTATACTTTATTAATCCATCAGACTACTCTGGTCTACACTAGATGTTCCTTTGGTCTAGTGTGCTGGTTCTGCAATTGAGCTTGTTAGAGGGCAGGCAGAGTATCATAGGTAATGCAGGGAAGTGGCTGTGATTGTGACATTCTCGCCATGGGATCACTGGGCAGCTGCAGCTGCCACCGAGAGAGCGATTTTGGTGTGATGAAACATACTGGCACCACAGTGTACATGTATAAAGACATTTTCTTGGCTAATAAAGTATGGTTTCTTTAAAAATGAATCATATGCATTATTATTTAGATGACACTATTTTGAAAATTTGATATGAAATTGTGGATGATATTTGGGTTAAAAAGGAGAAGTAAAATGAATCAGGGACAAATTAACACTGCAAACAATATCCATGGATCCTACTGCAAAATCACACTGTCATTTCTGAAGCACTGAATATGCTTCATAAAAGAACTGCTTCTATTATTTTTTTTATTTAAAATGATTCAAATGTGTTTTCATTATTGATACAATTGTTTTGTTTCATGAATGCATGGCAGAAATCTTTAATAGATAGCGTGTTATTTTTATAGTGTTTTCCCATTGCTAAGTGACCAGGAATGTTCCAGATGGAAGAACCTTAGTTCTCAAGTGAGACCAACACCGAGAAAAACCTCTGGAGAGTAGCCCAGACTGCCTCAGATGAGAGGAAGCACAAGTGGGAAACCAATGTGTTATTTATGTCATTTAAATCATCATTGTTTGCTGATTAAAAATAGATTATAAGATTGATGATGTCACAGATATGTGTACTGGGACGAAATTAATTCTTTAAACATTTAAAATAATGCCATGTACAAAATACTAGGCAAAATAAAGTATTCTAAAGTCTCTTGCCTCAAATGAGACTCTATGGTGCCTTAACAGGTTATTTATGATCTCCTTTGCTTGTTGGACTCAGAGAGTTGGGTTGTTTGTAATCCTCTCTTATGCTGTTTCTGCTCATGGGCCACCTGGCTGGAACACACAAGGGAGTTAATAAATGTCATTTTCATGACTGAAATAAAGTGTTGAAAAGCATGTGATTACATGTTCTGGTGAAAACCCATGTAGGTATTTGTGTAAAGACAAAAGTTTTGACAATACAAATTACATAAAACATTTAAGAACAGGCAAGTGATATTTAAAAGTATATATTTCTGTAAGCTTATCAGATAAATTCTAGTTTCTCTTTATATTTGACTTACTGTGCTGATTCCCAAAGACTTCAGATAGTTTGGTGAGAGTCTTGCTTCTAAAACTGTTCATGGTGGTACACATTGATTTTAATTCTACTACTTACGATACTTGGGGAGGGGATTGCATATTTCAAGCTAGTTTGGTCAGTGGAAATTCTTCATCTTAAAATATAAGAAAGGAAAAGAAAAAACAAAATCAAGATCCTAGTATTTAAAATATTTACTTTATTATAAAAGTATATATAAAGTATAAATTAAAACATTAAAGAATTTTAAAAATTATTTCAGTCCAATATAACACAGAAAAAAGCCCATGTTTATACTGTTATCAAAAATTGATGTGGTCTTTAGAATAACATGGGGCTTCAATCCAATATGAAAACTGATTGAGTTTGAGATCATAAATAAAGTAAACATTTTCTGAAAGTGGATACACAACACATAAGAATTTGGAAAGAGACAGGTTATTTTGATATATAGATTTTTCATTATGTAGGAAGAGGTTGATTTGAGTGAAGATGAATAGTTGTTAAGTAGATTTTAGCCTTCTGGGAAACATTTCATTTTCTAGAACTATGGATTCTAATGTTAATTATATATTCAATATTTTCTAAGAAGACAGCTACTGTCACTTTGTAGACATTTGTGTTTGAGTGTGAAGCTCAATTCTGTGCCTTTTCAGCCCTGTGCTTTGCTTCAGCAAAGCTTGCTAGTTGGCTTGCTTAGTTACAGCATACTTCCTTCCACTGTCAGGAAACATGTTAGTCATTTGTTTTTCATTTGTAAAACTGGTTGTACCAAGTTTCATATACACTTTCTTTTATGACTGTGATGTATGATTTCTCTAGCTTTGAAACTAGTTGGTTGCTAGCAGAACTCTGACCTTCAATGTGTTTTAAGAGCATGTGCAAGTAAAACCTAGATTTCTGTCCGTTTTGATTCATGGTCTCAGACAGGAGACATATGTCACAAGGATAAATTTCTTTTCATTCTATCTGGCAATACATTGAGCAATCTCTTATTTGCTAATCAAAATCCTCAGAGGACGCTTGATTCTATTTCTCTATTGTGTGATATCATTTCAAGTAATATTTAAAATATTACTGTCACCCAGAATGAGATATGACACTAAATATTTGTATTTCTTACCTGAATACATAAAGGTTTTGATTCCTCACTTTTTTCTCAACCTGAATATTGCATTTGTGTGTTTCTGTCGAATTATTGGAAAATGTTAGATAACAGGTGTCAATGAGTTCTTTCTGTTCTAAGGAATAGAAGCCCCCTCACCCTATCTATACTTATAACTATATATATGTGAACACATATGCATATAACTTGATGATTAAGAGAGTTATGCGTTTCGCTGATGAAGAGCAAAGTAAGGTAAAAGAGGAGAGAATGAGGGGGACTTATGGGAAATTCTGTAGGTAATGAATTGAGATAGCATATGTGGCATCCAGATTCTTACTTTTCCTGAAACTAGATCTAGAAATTAGCACAGATGTGTGATACCTTTTATGATGCACAGAGTCCTTGACTTAAAAACACAAGAATGTTAAAAATAGAAACAAGGAGAAATCTAATTGCTAAAAAAAGTTCAAAGTTCATCTTGTTACATAAAGCTCCATCCAATGGCAAATAAACGTTTGCATTCTAAGCAGCCTTTCTCCCTATCATAAACAGTCTGATTTTCATTGGTGAAAGCAGCTGGCAAAGACTGCTGGTCCAGGTATTCTACTTTGTCAGGCATTGCTAGCAGAGATGCTGCTTTCAATTTCGCCAGCATTTGTAGTGTAAATGAAGAGCCACCTAATGTAACATAATGCTAAGAAGATCAAAGAAAGCAATCCCAGCTACCACGCTAAAATCATTCCAGGAAAATGTTTTTTTGATTGTGGTTAATAATGTAATCAAGCAAGAAACCTGCCTACAAGTTGGAGTTACAGCAGAATTACTGTTAATGCCACACAGGCATAATTGATAATAATATGGCAAGAAAGTTATGAACGGATGAAGACAAGGCACTAATAACATATTTACAAAGAGCCATATAGTTTTGATTGAAGTACTACATGTATTTTTTAGACAAACCAACCAGTGTTACAACTGAAGATTTAGATTTAAGGCAGGAGGAGGGGAGCATAAAAGAAAGAAAACCAAGGGGATCATTAAAAAAAAAGAAACCCTAAAATTCTTTGATTTCATTCTTTAAAGACCAATTACTTTTTGTCCTCTGCGGGTGAAAAAAAAATTCTTAATAGCAAAATCATTGGAAGACTTTTCTGATTCACTTTATATTTAGCAGATTACAGCTTTAGTCATCAGCAGGAAAAAGCCTCACAAACTGACAGACCTGAAATCATGTCCTTTGATTGTAATTGACAGAAAAAGCATTTAAGGGAAAGAAAAAAATATTTTATTCATCTTTGATTACACTGTGATGTGATTTGGTGACATAATACAGCTGAGAACTGAGGCAAGAAAGGCAATAATTCCTGCTTGAGGATTTGACATGATGTAGCCCCTTAGTCATCTTCATGCCAACGCCTCCAGCTACAATAGCCGCCTTGATGGTACTCGACAAATACATATACAGAGTGGTAGAATTTAAAAGGCAAACAGCTCTAAAATAACATTTGTTAAGGCAATATATTTCAGTCTTAAATGCTTGACAACTACACATTTGACTGGACCTAAAATTAAATCTATTCAACTTAAACATCTTGTGGTATAAAACTACATCTATTTAAGCAATGTTTTCTTAAAATAATAGAAAATAAATCGTTATACATAATAGTTCTTTAAAGAGATGAATTTTAAAGAAAAATATATCAGTTACTGTGAAAGCATATTTTAACCCATCTATAGAAGTTGAGCTTATATATTTTATATTCAGTGCAAGAGATCTCTTTACTCTCTCTCCTGCTTTATTTACCTTTAGGCCAGCTGTTAAGCTCTAAAATATTTAATAAAAAGATTTATATAGATAGCAATGTCAAAATTGTTGAAAAACACAAAGAAGATCATGCTCATATTTTTCCAAGTATTTATTTCATTGAACAAATTTATTTATACTCAAGACTTTGAATAAAAACTCTGGAGTCTGGTTTTATAACTTCAATGTCATAGTGGAAATAATTTCTCTACATTTATTTACAAATAGCTTAGACATTTATATTGCAAAAGACCTAATAAAATAGTGAAATATTTATGTTTTTGTGAAGAAACAAAAAAGTTAGAAAATGTGTAAAATAAACAAGTCATATACAATTAAGTTTCTGCATTTTCTTTTAAGTCAAGTATCTGAAGTTTGTATTTATATATTAAGGTAATAATATAAAGAGGCAATAAAATGTATTGTTTGGTGATTAAGAAGATCTGAATGCCACAGTAGTGTATGTGGGTCTTTTTGTTCTATTAAGAGAATTAAATATCTACCCAGGAGTGACTTGTGAAGGACTTGCATTTTTCAGGAGAAGATTATGAATTGTCACACACTATGATATTTATATATGTAAATCAACTATTTGAATGTGCAAGCTAATTGTGTCTAGAAATGTCAGACTAATTATAAACTCTTATGCTGTATTTATTTGAATGTCCCCAAAGCTCTTTAAAACTAAAAATTTCAATTTAAAGAAGGTTGCTTTAGTTACCACAAAGAGAGCCTGTAATTTATACCTTTTAAGTATCATGTGCATTGCGTCTCAACACAGTTGTGAGTCAAAATGCTGTTCAAACTTCCATGTAAAGCCTATCCAGAGGACTTCCAGCTTTGCTCAGAGTTCTGGATCTTTTTATTCTCCAAGAGTCCAAAAGCATATGCCTCCCCAGAATATTTACAATTAACTTCTAGCACATTTCAAATGGGTTTAAAGTTATAAAACAGAAAGTTGGAGCCATTCACATACCAATCAGCTTGTATTTCATTTTATGCTAGCATCTTATTTTTGTCTCCATTCCTCCCCTGACTCTTAGACTCTACCATGATGCTTCTGCCTTTTTAGTTTGGTGTACTCCTTCCCATTTGTTTGGTGCCATCAGTTAGAACTTTCAAGATGTAATTGGTGTATATGTAGTTTAAATTCACATTCCACGGTAGACACAATAATTGCAATCTAGATGATTGTCATTCCTTTACATGAAAGAAGAGTGTTAGTCATTTCATTAACATTCATTTGTGTATATGCATATATAAAGGTATGTTTGCATTTCCAAATTTTGTAAACAGAAGAATAAGGAAAGTAATATATTTTTGCAATTCCAATATATCATTTTAGGTGGCTTCGTTTTGCTTTTACTAAGAGTAGATGATTCTGCTAAACTATTTGAAATTTTTTTCTTATTCCTTCTTTTTTTGATTTGAATCCAATTGGTTGTAGATCAAATCTGGATTTTCAGGATTTTTATTGCACTTAGTTCATGCCATGAATCATTTCAACCACAGAGAGTTCAAATTCAGATATTTTTAAAAGCTTCTTGCATATATATTTGGGGTACTTATACAGAAAGCACTTACTTCAATTCATGACCAACAAAGTAGTTATCTATGATGTGAAAGCAATTTGGGGGGTTGAAAAGCGAGGTTTAAATAACCATTTTTATTACTTATGAGTATCTTGAAAAATTGTCTGCCTTTTTTTAGTCCACTTAAATAAAACATAACTAGTTTTTTCATGAAAATAAATTCTCTCATACAATACATCATGACCACAGTTTCCCCTCCCTCCACTCCTCCCTTCTTTCTAGATCCACTCCTCTTCTGTTTCCCTTCAGAAAGGAGCAGGATGATTCTAAGACACAAAAACCAAACACAACAAAACAAGATGCAATAAGACAAGGCAAAATCCCTCATACTGAGGTTAGACAAGGCAATCCAATAGGAGGAAAAGAGTCCCAAGAATAAGTAAAAGAGTCAGAGATAACCCGCTCCCACTTTTAGGATTCCCAAGAAAACCACCAAGATAACAGCCATAAAATATATACAGAGGACCTGGTATAGACCCATGAAGATCCCGTGCCTGTTGTGCTAGCCTCTGTGAATCCATAGGAGCCCTGCTTAGTTTATTCAGTGGGCCATGTTCTCCTGGTATCCTTCATCCCCTCTGACTCCTACAAACTTACCTCCCCCTCTTCCATGCGATTACACAAACTTGAAGGGGAGGGACCCAAAGAAGACATCCAATTTGGACTCTCTCTCTGCATAATGTCTGGCTGTGGGTCTCTGCACCTGCTCCTGTCTTCTACCAGAGGAAGCCTCTCTTATCATGATTGAACAAGACACAGATCTATGAGTTTAGCATATTTTTTTCAGGAAACATTTCATTGATTTTTTTCCTATTTATTTTTGATTCTACCCTAGGTCTCTGGACTACTTGGTCACCAGTTTCTGGCCATCCAGGCAGTGTCAACCACTGGTTCCCTCACATAGCATTGGCCTCAAGCTAAACCAGATATTGGTTGATCACTTCCACAAATTCTACAACATCGTTGCTCCAGCAAATCTTACCGGTAGGATAGATGGTTTGTTGAATGTTTTGTGGCTAGGTTGGTGTCCAGGTGTAGTGATATTTCATTTGTATTTTAATAAATAAAGCTTGTCTGAAGATCAAAGAGTGAAACAGTCATCCTGGTCATCCTTACAGACCAGGCAGTAGTGACACACACCCTCAATCCCAGGGACCACACTAGTTTGCCATAGAAACCAGGCAGTAGTGGTACACGCCTTTAATCCAGCAGTAAAGAGGAAAATAAGACAGGAGGAGACAGCTCTGAGATTCAGTCTCATTATGAGGATTCCTGGAGGCAGGATCACCATTTTAGACTGAAGTAGAGGTAAGAGCCAGTGGCTGGCTCTTTTGCTTTTCTGACCTTCAGATTGAACCCCAATATATGTCTCTGAGTTTTTATTAATTGTGCTACCTCCAGGTTCCTGTTTATGTAACATGTAGAATGCCTTTCTATACCACAGAGACTAGAGCATAGAGAGGTGAAGGATCTATGCAGGCAGAGGTCCACCTCTTTATATTCAATGAGGTGTGCAGATGCGATCCTCTCCAATTCAGCCCTGCTGTCAGTTTTTAGAGAGAAACCCTTTGGCACAGCATCAGGTTGGGTTGTTTGGAGATTTCCATGGGCCAATAACTCAATGGAGTACAACCCAGTCCTACAAATGGAAACCTTGACTGGCTACAAGAGATGGCGAATTGACATTCCTTATCCCCCATTACAAGGAGTCCTCATTAGGAATCACCTTTGGAGATTCCAGGAAGTTTCCACTGCATTGGGTTTTTCCAACATCCCCTAAGTGCCTCTCCCAGTTCCAGCCATCTCTCCCCACACTCTCTCCTTCCTTCCTATACTAGCAACTTAGCAGTATACCTGAAAGTTCTAGAACAAAAAGAAGCAACCACACTCAAGAGTAGTAGATGGCAAGAATAATCAAACTCAAGGCTGAAATCAAGAAAATGAAACAAAGAGAAAAACACAAAGTATCAATGAAACAAAGAGTTGGTTCTTTTAGAAAATCAACAAGATAGACAAACCTTTATCCAAAATAACTAAAAAGCAAAGAGAGAATATCTAAATTAACAAAATCAGAAATGAAAAGGGAGACACAAAAGCAGACACCAAGGAAAACTAAAGAATCATAAGAGCATAATTAAAAAACCCATATGTACCAAATTGGAAAATGTAAAATAAATGAATAATTTTCTTGACAGGGAGCACTTACCAAAGTTAAATCAAGATCAGATAAACAACTTGAATGGGCCTAAAATTTCTAGGAAAAAAGAAGCAGTCATTAAAATCTCCCAACCAAAACAAAGCCCAAGACTGGGTAGTTTTAGCACAGAAATCCACCAGACCTTCAAATAATATTTAATGCCAGTACTCCTCAGGTTGCTCCACAAAATATAAATAGAAGGCATATTGCCCAATGCATTTTATAAGTCCACAGATACCCTGATACCCAGACTACATAAAGTCTCAACAAAGAAGGAGAATTGCAGACCAATTTCCATTATGTACATAGATGTAAAAGTACTCAATAAAATATTTGCATACAAACTTCAAGAACATCATCCATCATGATCAAATAGACTTCATCCCAGAGACGCAGGGATGGTTTGTTCAACATAGTAAAATCAGTAAACGTAAAACAATATATGAACAAACTGAACAAAAAAAAGCACATAACCATCTTACTAGATACGGAAACATAGTTTTTATCAAAGTATTTTATTGCTATTTACAAAGCAACAGTAGCATAATCCAATTTTAGGAGAATGTTAAAAGTTTATTGAGTAATTTGCATAAATTTTTCTCATATTCTTAACATATCTTTAACTCTTATGGATAGAACAATGTGGAAATTAAAGAAAAATTCATTTAGTGTCTTATGAAATGTTTAATCTTCCAATCTTTACTAATACCTAAAGTGTTAGGTAGAATTTTAATGCTTTTATAGTTTTCATTTTGCAATTAATATACAAACATGTTTTGTCGAGGAAATTTCCTCCAATATAGAACTCATATTTCTAAATAAGTGTAACAGCATGGATATATGGCTCACTAAACAAATAATAAAACCTGTCCTCATCTATATTAGTTAGCTCTTTTCCAAAGGCCTTTTTTGGGGGAGTGATTCTCTGTGTAAAATCCCTGGGTGCCTGTCCTGGAACGTGCTTTACTTTGTAGACCAGGCTGGCCTCGAACTCACAGACTTTCACTTGCCTTGGCCTCGGTGATGGTATTAAAGGCTTGCACCACCAGCATCTGGTTTCAAAGGCTTTCATACTTCTGGGAATGTTAAAAAACAATGTGTTGCCTAGTAACCATTGACTATGAAAGGCCAGAATGTGGTACTTAAATTTTATCATTAAAAATCTCTTTAAAATAATTATCATTATATTTATGATTATGTTATTGTAATTACAAATCATTGTAGTTGTAAATTTAAAGCTAACAGTAATATTTATTAAGTAAGCTTATGTGAATAGAAAATTTATAGTGAGATTTTATTTTAACTGAACTAAAAGCAAGAAAGAAAAATATGCTTCCTAGAACCCATGGTGGAAGTAGAGAGTATGCTTCCAAAATTGTCAGCTGATGTTCACATTGGCATTGTTCCTGTGGCTCGTGGCATGCTGCGTACCTGTACTTTCTCCCTCTGTCTGTCCTCTGTCTGTCTGTCTGTCACACACACACACACACACACACACACACACACACACTCTCACACAAAACCACACTAATAATAATAATAACTGAAGTAAAAATAAGTTTAAATATTGTATATTTATTTTTATGATTTTCCACAAAGGCTGAAATGTTATAATTCCAGAAAACTCAAGCTTTGGTTACTTTAGAAACATAAACTGCCTAACCAATTACCTTATTCTGTTTACTTTCCAAGCAATTACATGTAGATTTTGCCAAATCATCAATAAAATGATTTCATTATCTGAAAATTGTTTCTCACCTTGAAGTCTAAAATAAATGTATTCAATTATATTATTTGAAGATGTATGATATTTTAAATACATTAAATGTTACCTAAAGTGTCCTTCTTATCATATTTCAGGAAAAGTTAAGTGAGCAATAAATTATGTTGAACAAAAGCCAATTTCTATTTGAAACACTGCGAGAAGTATGCTGCTGGATATGATAATAAATATGGATGGTATTTCAAAACTGGGAAGATAATGGGCATAAGAACAAGCAAATTACCTCTTTGTATCTTTTGATATAAAGAGAAATTTCAATAAATCTGGAGAATGATATTGTTGTTTGTCTCAAATGCAATCAATTTCAGGAGTAGTTTTTTCTTTCTAAATACACATGATCTTGTACAAGGTTACCAATAAACTTAGGGTCCCATGACATTTGGCAAAGAGTAAGTTGTCCCAACTCTCCATCACCATGCATTCTTCTATAGACCTCATACTGTAGCTCAACATTATAAGCTGATATGTATTTATACTTTCAAGTTACTACATGTTCTACTACACCAGTACTATATTTTTAGGATATGTCACAAATGGAAAAAAAATGAGTTAAGCTAACAGAAATCAAATCCTTAAAATTAACATTTGAATGAAAGGCAATTTTGTGCATAATTATAGTTCACATTCCATATTCAATGCATTTTGATATATGGCTAATTACACCTAGTAATATCCTTTAGTTGAATTTTTGTTAACAACAATAACAATTTATTGCAAAATTAATTCTTTGGTACAATTTTAATATTTAGCAATGTGAAGTCAAAGTGAATTGATTTCACTTCAGACCGCTTGTTCTTTGGCTTCTCCTGTTCATGTTCTAATTGGTTATTACAGGTCACTTTAGAACTTAGTTTAAAAATAAATTAAATTGGTCGCAAGGTGCATTTAGTGGAAATAGCTTGATATTTTCAGCTCATGGGGCTTTATTTAAATAAAAAAATGGTGAAGTAATGCAATCATCTTTGGTTATAAAAGTGATGGATGAATTGAAAACATTTTTGAATCAGGTCAATGGCACTGATGATTAGTGCATTGTTAATCAAGTTCCTCAGATTGCTATCAAATGCTTTAGCTCTTTTGCTCAGGCTGGTGAGAGGATCATGAATATTAAAGAGATTCAAATGGATGTGCTCTCATGTAATATGGAGCATTACAAATGAAAGGCCTAAACGAGTACAGACGGGTACTCTGCGTACTCATATATCTCTTAAGGAAAAGAAATGCCTAATCAACTTCTTTGCTCAGACACAGCAACCAAAGACAAAATTTTCTTTCTCCTTTTCTTTTCTTTCCCCATTTTACCTTTTTTTTTTTAATTTGGTAAACTGACCACATTTACAAACTACTAGGTACGGGTCATGAAAAAATATTTTTAAATTAAAGGTTTATAATTAAATGTGTCCAACCTATGGATATCATGATAGAACATCAACACCTACAAAATTCACACTTGAGGAATATACAATTGAGTTAAAAAATAATTTCTAGAGCTAGGAAGTTGGCTCAGTTGGTAAAGTGTTTGCCTCTCTGAGGACCAAACTTTGATCCCAGCACCCGTGTTAAAAAAGCAAAACAAAACAAAAACAACCTGCCCTCAGTGAATGTACTGGAATTCCAGTGCTGGCTAGGCAGATACAAGAAAATTCTTGGGGGCTTGCTGACCAAACAGCCTACTGGAATTAGTGAGATCCAATTCATTAAGATCCTGTCTCAAAAAGTCAGGTGGAGGGCAATTAATGAAGATTCTGGATATGTTCTCTGACCTCTACATGCACACACATGCATGCACACATACATACACAAACATGTACACACATAATTATGTGTTCACAAATATGTACATGTGTTTACACATACACCCAAAAATAACAATTTCGAAAACATCTCACAATGTTTTGATTACGTTTCTGGTTTTGTGTTTGCCTCATTTGTAGCTATCATGGGACACACTGGTTTACAGGCAGTAGGCTGGAGATGACTAAAAGTGTGTCCAGTAGTAGGTAGAAAATAAAATGTGACACCATAAAGTATTAAAGTACAACCCAGTTATATTGCTTGAATTTTAGCATGCATTATTTAGTCAGAGAATAGACATTGTGCTAAGAAAGTACCTACTTCTCCAATGAGGTATACAATATCTATATGTGGCCTTCTTCAATTTTTATCATTAGACACATTGTAGTGTATGTTAGAAGATTGCAGTATAATTTTGACTTATTACTAAGCAAAATGTTGTTTTTTAAAACAAAGATTAACTATAGACAACTTTAAATGTTTAATTTGGGGTTTAAATCCTTTATCATTAGCTATTTATTATGATTGTTGCTGTTGTTGTTTTGAGAAAGGGTTTCTCTGTGTAGCCCTAACTGTCCTGGAATTAGCTTTGTAGATTAGGCTGTCCTTGAACTCAACTCAGTGACCCTCCTGCCTCTGCCTCCTTAGTGTGGGGATTAAAGACAAGGGCCACCAGGCCCAGCAACATCTTAAATCACTCATCATCTTCAAGACAGTGAATGGCAAGGTCAAGATTAAAGTTAGGACAGACTAATTTGCAATCTATTTTAAACTTTGCCCTTACAAGGTAACTATCACACATTTGAAACAAAACAAAGTATAACTTTACATTAGGATACTTGCTGTGAGGAAAAGCATTAGACTTTAAGAAAGAATGTACAGGAAAACTAATTTAATAATGGTTGGCAATTAGAAAAGATTTTAGTAAGAAAGTGCACTATAGGTAAAAACTTGAAGTAGAAGTTAGGTAAATAAAGAATGATACAGGGCACATGTGAGAAACATGAGAACATAGTTTTACGAGAAACAGAAAGGAAGTTAGAAATTCAAACAAATCTTGAAAACTGGGATGCATCAAGGGTGGAGAATTTGTCAGGGATCAGTTCATGAATATCATGAAAAGATTTGGAATTCTATCCTAGCAGCAGGGGAAAATCTATTGAATGATTTTATGCCAAGCTTAAACTGTCAAATGCATATTTTTTCAAAGTATAAGCTGATAAAGAATGTGTTGAAAAATCACGAAAATTTGAAGATTAAAATCATTTAACAAGGCTTTATAGTCCTACAGGTAGGATATGCTTGTGATTTGGAATAAATTGGTGTCAGGCTAAATAGATACAATGAACAGAACTAAAATACACCGTGTACTAAAATCTAAGAGACAGAAGTTTGTAATTAGTCATGGGGATTTATGGAAGCAGCTGATGCAAAGTGACTTATAATACAGAATTCAACCACTCCAAGATTTGTGCCATTTAATCAAAATTCTGGGTGACTGGAAACTTTGTTGAGAAATCAATGATACCAGAAGGAACAAATATGTGGGAAGCAAATACTGGCTTACTTTTAGCAGCCTTGTCTTAGAAATACCGTCAGCCACCGATGATGCTACGGTAGCTGGGGAGAGCAAAGTAAGCTCCACAGAGACATCTGATGGATCACACGTGAGAATGTTTTAAACTTTGGTACAGATGTAATGGCCAGGGGTTCGGCTGAGGGAATGTCCCAGAGTGCAATTCTAAACGTGTCCGAAATATAGAGTTTGTGTACAGGATAAAGGATTCTTAAGAGAGATAGAAGCATGTAGCCTTAAAGAAGATGACATAGTCTTGGTATTTCAGAAGGCAAGAGAGAGAAGTATGGCAAAGACATCCATATTTTCTAATGGTATTTGGAGGTTGTAAAGAGTTAAATCGTGTTCATTTCTGGGTTGTGTTTGTGTCACAATTTTCCTGTAGCCAAGACTGTGAACTCATCACAAAATAGGCTTTGCGAGCAAAAGTTGGAAGCACAGGAGTGGGGAGAGGGGTGGAGGTAGGGGTGGGCGGGGGAAGGGAGAAGGGAAGGACTGGGGAGAGCTTGGGGGAGTGGGAAGGTAGAGATGGAGGAAGGGTGAATATTGGAGAAGGGAATAAGATATCTACATTAAGGGAGTCATTTTAGGATTGGCAAGATACTTGGCTCTGGAGGGGAGCCCAGGTGTCTATGGGGATGTCCCCAGCTAGGTACATGAGCAGCAGAGGAGAGGGTGCCTGAACTAGCCTTGTCCCATAGTCACATTGATGAATATCTTGATCATCACCATAGAAATTTCATCCTATGGATGGAGATGGAGATAGAGACCCACATTCACATCAGAGTAATGGACTGAGCTCCCAAGGTCCAGTCGAAGAGCAGAAGGTGGGAGAAGATGAGCAAGCAAGTTAGGACTGCGAGGGGCTGGTCCACCAACTGAGACAGTGTGCCTGATCTAATGCGAGGTCACCAAATCCAGCTGGACCAGGACTGAATGAGCATATGATCAAACCGGAATCTCTGAATGTGGCGGCCAATGGGGGCTGACTGAGAAGCCAATGATAATGGACCTATCTCTTCTGCATGTATTGGCCTTTTGGGAACCTAGTCTATATGGATGCACACCTTCCTAGGCCAGGATGGAGGGGGGAGGGCCTTGGGCTTCCCACAGGGCAGGGTACCCTGCCCCCTCTTAAGGAAGCAGGTAGAGAGAGGAGGGGTAGTGGGGGAGAGGGAGGGGACTGGGAGAAGGGGTGGAAGTATAAATTTTTGAATGAAAAATAAAAGAATATGAAAAAAGAAAACAAAACAAAACAAAAAACAAAATAGGCTTTGTTTTGTATAAGGTCATGTCAAAGATACAAGAAGTGTTTCTTAAATACAAAGGGGAGACTAGATGCAAGTCAGCAAGACATATCCAATTAAAAGACAGACAATATCATATGTAAAGGAAAATTCCATTTTTGAAAGGTCTCAAGTACAAGGGAGTGGAGAGAAGTTATATATCAACAGTGAAGATATGAAATTTCAGGAGTGTGGTGAAGGAAAACAAACAGGGGCCACCACTAAGGAATGATACTATTTTGAAGAACTGGCAGTGTACCAACCTGTTCATCAGAGGCCCCTAACCTATCCGGCACATTTCTTTGTTTTAATAAAAATGTATAAATATATGCATGGACACATATTTATATATATTTCTGAATGCTCCAATATCTAATGCATGTATCCTTTGTCAGATATGTGCCTTGCTTCCTTATTCTTTTCATGGTTTTCTTAAGCATCCTGCTCTTTGAAACAATGCAAGTGAAAGACTATTTGGCAGTAAGATAAAATGGAGAATAGCTCATCTCTATGAAATAGCTTTTATTTTTCAATTGAAATTTTTTGAGACAAGTTCTTGCTATGGAGCCTAGTCTGGCATCAAATTCTAGATCAGATCGTCCTTCCTGGCTCAGCCTCTCCAGGGCTGGAGTTCCAGTAGCACTTAGCACTTCCTTTTCTTCTACTACTGCTTGCTGAGCTCTCACTGACTTAGTGTGTACTGGTTAACAAGCCTCTCAAAAGAACATATATTGTATGATTCCTTTCATAAAAAGTGCCCAGAAAATCTATAGAGAGAAAAAAATAGATTGCTGGTTACATCAGATGGGAGGACTATTGAGACTGAGAAGTGATGGTTCTTGGATAGAACTAGGATTTCTCTTTGTGTAATGAAAATGTTCTAGAATTAGGTGATATACTAAAAAACCAGTGAACTGAATCCTTTAAGTGTACATACTGTGTGCTATGTGAATTACATTTTATTAATGTTGTTTTAGTAAAGCAAAAAATAGAATAGTGAATAAATAGGTATAACCATAATTAATAGCACCACAGCATGGCTCTTTACCTACTCTTGCTTTGACTGACTTCCTAGATAGTTCAACTGACATTTGAGATTGGATGGCAAAAATCCAGAAGCACTGAAATTCCTAAAATATTTGGCAAGTTAACATCTTAAAAGTCTTTTAAAAAGCGATTGAACGTGACTGCAAACCCTAATTGAAAAGTATACTGCTTCCACAATGTAGTGTAGCCCAACAATAATTTATTTTGAAAGCTGTAATTCACTTTTGACATTATCATTTGATGCCTGGGATGCTTTCAACTGTAATGATTGGCTCTGAGCTACAATGGGAGATTTCCTGAGAACATTACTTCTTAATAACAGCAGTCAGAAGAGTACAAAGTAAAATGTGTGGAATCACATCGTTGAAGTCCAAAGCATTCAATGGTGTAAATCAGAACAGCAATCTATCATTAAAAACATTGTAATCCTTGGGTTGTAAATGAGCAAGGAAAGAAGAAGAACCTAAAATAAAATAGCTGAGGATTCATTATTTTAAAATGTTAGTGTCATGCACCTTATTAAGCTAATCTCTGTAGAACAAAAAGGGAAATGATGTTGAGTGCTTCCTCTAGGGTCCTGCTGACTCTGTAAGGCTCAAGGCTGTTTTAACCAAGCTGAATCTGTAATTTTAGAATTCAGGAAGGGGTTTGGTTAAACTTAAAGTTCACAAAAAAATAAAGATGCAGATGATGTCAGATGTTAATGTCACCTGTACCTGACTTGCTATCTGATTATCAAACAGCAGTCAAGATCATGTGGGAATAAAGAGATTTAGATTTCATTTTTCCTGTTCTCAACATGATTATTCCAGCACAGCATTATTACAGTGAAAGGCTTCCAAGATTGCCTGTGTATTAACAGAGGTGATTGGGAACCAGAATTGAATTCTTAATAGGAGATGAAGTTCCACTTGCACCCCATTCTTAGTGACAGCTGATTGAATTAAAAAGAAAGCAGGATTAAGTTATGTTACTTTGCCAGGATAACTTCTGCTGGAAAAGTTTTAAAGACAACTCTGTAGACATGGATCTCATTACTTTTGGTTAATTAAACTGGGAAAGCAAAGAGGGAAGCTACAGTAGTAGTGTTCGTTACTGTCTCCTGATAACTCCTTCCTGGGTCTTCCCCTCCTCCCCAATCAGGTCTGTAGGCACGAACCTTCCTTCTCAGAAGCCCAGCTTCTGCTTCTTGGTGGCCAAGCTGTATTTGAAATTGAGTTTGCGTTTGTATTATATTTATGCACGGATGTATTAGGTCATAACCAATGACCCCCACCTCACGTTTTAGAGAAAAGAACATGAATGTCTGGTAAAGTGCAATAGTTAGTATTTTATATAAAGATTAAGCAAACTGGATCTGTTTAAAGGTAAATTGTTGAACATGCAGGAAAATTTGAAATGAATTATTTGTAGATAGGACTGTTTCTTTCCCTGAGAATTAGGAGGCTATGGACTAAGGACGAAATGAGTTGCACACAGGTAGGAAAAGAAACAGGCAACAAAAAGCATTTGGGGAGGATTGTCCATCACAGAAACTGAAGAAAAGAAAAGAAGGAAAAAGCAATGTGAGGTTGCTGGTGGGTGCCTGAGCGGTCACCCTCAATCATAGGATATGTTATTATAACAAAGCAGAAAAGAGTTTGTTAAAATGTAATTTCGTGTAATTTAAATTTCTTTCCATTTGACAACATAGCTGCTTAAAATGCATAGTAAATACCTCATTACTAACCAGGAATATGTGCACTTTTCTTTGTTAAAAACAATGCATTTTCTTCCAGATACATCTGTTTAGTAGACCTGCGAGGAAACTCTCCGTTGATTAATGGCATTAATCATCAATTTAGGAGGAAAACCTGCTTAGATAATTTAAAATCTTTCCTAATGAATCTTTTAATATTAGAAGGTTGCATGACCTTCATTAAGAGATGTATGTAGATGGGGAGGAGTCAGCAGAGGGAACCCTGCATGAACACCTCACTGAAGAAATCAGAACCTGGATTTGATTGCAGTACATTATTCCCACTCATGAGTACTTCCTGCCTGTCCGCTTTGAGTTCAGTCGGTTTGATGATCTGAATAGACTTATCGTGTGAAAAAATATGTCATTTTTCATTTATCCTGGGGAATGCTTTGCTTCTCTCTAGTGTCAAACTCTCTCCTTAGATGAGATTTATTTGCTAGCATAATTACCTTCAAAAATGTTGCGTTGTAGAAAGGTTTGTAAAGGATCAAGGAGATCTCATGTTCAGGTGCACCGTGCTCAGAACTTCAGCATATTGGAAAAAAAAAAAAGGCAAGCTCAGAATATTTCACCTTTGGGAAGCTGTGGTGCTGAATACTGTGGTATGAAAGCAGCATGTTTTGTGGGTGCATTGATGTGCCACTGTGGGAAGTAATTTGAGGCAGAATTATTGTAGATTGAGCTCAGAATATTACGGTAAGAGAGTATAAAGCCAACTGGCAGTTTAAAAATGAGATGCGGAGTTTCAAAGAAATTTTGAGTTAGGATATATTCCTTGATTCTTTCTTATTTTGGGAATCTTTCCTGTGAGTACGATAGCAGTGCTATAGACCTGGGTTACAGTGTATAAACCACTTCTATGCAAAGAATTCACTCAGGGTTGCTGCTCTCAGAGTCGTCCTCAGCACAGGGAGCAATGATTAGTCTGAAAAAGGAAGTTTGCATTGGGCTGCTCAAAGGAAGAGACCTAGAAATAAAAATAAATTCTCTGCAAATATAAATAATATGAGCAAGTAGATAATAGATTATCATAGCACAGATATTTTGAGCTAAAAGCTCCGATGACAGCCTGCTCTGAATTTAGTTCCCCAGTGTTTGTGGTGTCCACTTTCTCACTATCTGCTGACTCAGCCAGGCAGCACGGGAGGTAGGAAATGCATGGCTAAGTGGTTTTGACCTTTCTAGTTTTTAGGGTCCACAGAATGTTCTAGTAGTTCTTCATTTCACTATATGTGGATGTAAAGGAACGATGGAATTTCTGAAAGGGGGTGTTGGCATATGAAACAGGCAAAGGTAGATTAGCAAAGGCCTTCAGAGGACTCTGTTCATCCTTCCTTCTCCCTCTCTCACCTCAGCAATTACTCTTTAAGCACGTTGATAAGCACAAGGAACAACAACCCTTTAACATTTATCAAATGCTTGCAAATATTAAAAAAAAATTTCCACACTCCTTTCACCTTCCTAAATTCTAAGGTAAAGATAAAAATTGTTCTTTTGTTATTTAAATATATTTAAAGCAGGTCTATCTCTTCAGAAAATTAATATTAGCTTCCTTTTTCTAAATATTAGGACTTTCTTAATTCCATCAAAAGGAAATGCATTTTAAACCTTCTTAATTTTAACAGGGTGATTATTTTGCATTGTAAGCAACTCATGTAAGCAATCTTCAGCCTGACAGGCTGGCACCATTAGCGACTGGTTAAATCAAATATTTCTGTGACCTATAATTTAAAGAGCAGGAGAATTCTAGTTCTGATTTACAAAGCTTTTCTGTATCTTGTCTCCCAGGTAATTTTCAACTCACAAAACCAACGTCGGTTCCTGTCAAGTCTCTTTTCTTAGAGTCTTTCAGAATTAATATGTATCCTCTGAACTAAAATCTGTTATTAAAGGGCTTTCTTCTCATTCCAAAGCACCATGTGACTGTGTCTGTTCTTAACCACGCATTCAGGAAGATCTTCAGTCACATGACACACCACCCCTTCCAGCTCTCCTCCCCTCTTCTCTGAAGCGAGATGATACACAGCTTACATGTGCTCTCCATGCCTTGCCCGCCTCTCAGTTTCCCAGACCACAGGCCTTTGTTCTTCCTTCTAATTCATGAGTGCTGGAGTTTATGGCATTCTCTCTCATACATTTGTCATTCTATCTCTTTTATATTGGTATTCCGTTTTCCCTTCAGACTTCAAAGTTGTGGAAATGCTCGTCAGAGTAATGTTAAATAAAACTAAGTAAGGTTTTCTCCCTCTAAAATATGTTAGAGGCTTTATTCTGAGAAGAGATACCATTGCTCTCTTGTGTTTAGGGGCTCAGTTGTGAGACTTCACTGAAGTAGGTAATTGTTTTGATACTTAGAAGACTGCATTGTGCTGTGCATTATTTTCAGATGAAATTTAGGAACAAAAAAAAAGGATCTTGGGTAAAAGAGTATGATCCAAACACAGAGCAGCAGTCAGGGTCAGACATGCTGTCTTAGGCTCTGTTATCATTTCTTATTTAGAAAAATTCTTCAGGCTTCTTTGTTCTCAAATCCGATTTAACCAGTGGCTTTTCTTCTTTTACTGAAATTGCTCTTGAGCAGAAGTTAAGGTCTCCTTCAGCTTTAGAATAAGTGTTGCTTCTTGTCATGAACGCAACTGGCAGAGCAGCCTTTGACCTTGTTGCTTACATTGGAGACCTGTAGTCTTCCGATTCCAGTCCCCTTCCTTCCTTCCTTCCTTCCTTCCTTCCTTCCTTCCTTCCTTCCTTCCTTCCTTCCTTCCTTCCTTCCTTCCTTCCTTCTCTATTCCTTCTCTGTTGTCATTTTGGTTCTGTCAGGGCAGCCGACACCCAGTGTAGGTATTTCTGCACTGATTTGTGTCTGCTTTTATCAATTCAACTTCCATATTTGAAGAGAATTTTCGTTAATTGATACTATAATCCTTGAATTGTCTAATAAATTATGACAATCTCCACAGATATTCTATTGATGTCTCAACCTGAAAATTTTCCTAACCCCTTATTTCCTACTGTCTAATTTTTAGAACCTATAATTACCTAAGGTTGCCAGGTTACTCTTTTGTACTATGATTGGATTATTTTTCTTCTCCTGAACTTCTAGTAACTTCTAATTGCCTTCTTGCTTTTCCTCTGAAGGAGTTTGGCTTTCCCTCTTTTGATATTCAAATCTGAAATGTATTGCTTTACTTTTTTGATAATTGTTTTGAAACCTCTTAATTTTTTCAAAATTCCATTGGTGTACATCCCACTCAAAGGCTATCTTTCCTAACACTCCGTTCTTAATGTTCTTCTGAAAGCTATAACATAAAATAAATAGAACAATAATTTTCAAGAGATGTTGTAGATACTAAGATATGATTTTCACACTAGTTAATGTCCTTGAAATTAAAAATCAGCTAACTAAAGTTTTAAAGTGTCTTAGATGTGATTCAATAAATAATTAGTAATTTATATATAAATGATTTATAACTTTTATTACATATACGATATATATATTTAAATATTGTCACTGTGATAAATTTATGGTTAGTTATAAAGAAACTAAGAAACAAGAAATGTTTTAATTTAAAGTTTTGCTCCCTTATTATTATTATTCTTTTTTATTTTTTGGCAGGAACTAACTGTATAGACCAACTTGACTTTGAAGTTGAGGAAATCCTATTGTCTCTGCTGATGGGTGCTTGGATTACCTGACTACTTCCCTTATTTCTTTTTGGTAAATATTTGTTGAATTATCAGAGACAGAGACCACACCATCTCTCCTGCCAAATTCAATAAAAATATGAGAACCATTGGGTATCTCTCAGCATAAATTAGCCATAGAACTCGAGTTGGATTCTTTTGCTTGTAGGGGATAGTATAAAATATTGTAGTACAAGGCACCAGGCACACACATGGTGCCCAGACATGCACGCAGGCAAAACACCCATTCACATTAAAATATCATATGTCTCTGTCTGTCGGGAATACATGTACATGTGTGTGTGCATGCATATATATGTGTATAACATATATTTATATATAGTTATATATAAATATAGTTTTAATCACCATATGCTTTCATGTAACAGAAATGACTAAAATTGGCTTAAGAAAAGTAAAAACTGTAGATCAAACTTGAGTTGAAATTTGAGTCTTTGGCTACTATCCATGGAATGACTTTTATTTTGTAATAACTTTTGATTTTGTGTTTTCTGGCAACTCCAGAATTCCATTCTTTACTGAGGAAATACTTTTGGAAAGAATGTTTCCCAGTTCTTTACCAAAACCTTCCAATCTTGGATTGATAAGAACCTCTGAAAATCTGCTTCTACACAAAATTGAAAACTTGATCTACTATTTACTAGTAGATGGTAACTCAAGGTTTTTAGCAGTTCATAAAGCCTTTAAAATAGCAAACACCAACAAACTGAGGCTTCTTTGCTTATTAACTTGGATTGTTTCTATTTCTCTCACTCCAGCTCTTTTGATGGACTTGAAACTGAGCAGCTTCAAACTCAGTGTCTGAGAGTGACTACACACTGGCACCCATGCACAGGACCACAGTGGATCAGAAGTATATTGGGAAAGAAGTGGCACCTTTTGCCCCGTCTGGAAGATTCCTAGTGGAAGCTTTATGACATAGCATTACATCTATTCATTTGTCAGAGTCTATATTGTTACTTTGTTCTTTAGTTATTATACTATAGTTTTCAACTATAATAACTTTCAATGTTTTTTATTATAATAGCAGATGTAAGGTTATTAGCACATAAGCCAACATCTGCCCACAAAATCTTGGCAACATTTCTATTTCCCTCTCTATTTCTTGCTCATTCTCTATTTCTATTTCTCATCTTTCTCTTTCACTCTTTCCTGGACTCTTTCCATTGTGAGGATTTTTATCCAAGAGGAGCAATTAGGGAATGTCTACCCCTCAACTTATATGATTCCAGTGACAAACCAAGGTGTTGTTTCTTTTTTATTATGGTGATTTTTTTCTTTTTTCCTTATTCTTCTCTCATATATTGCATCCTGACTGCAGTTTCCCCTCCCTGTCTCGCCTCTGCCACTATTCGTCTTCCTAGACCCATTCCTTCTCCAGTTCCCTTCAGAAAAGAGCACGCCTCCCAGGGATATCAACCAGACATTATATTGCAAGTTACAGTAAAACCAGGCACACATCCTGATATTAGGGTTGGACGAGGCAACTCAGTAGGAGGAAAAGAGTTCCCAGAGCAGGCAAAAGAGTCAGAGACAGCCTCCACTGGCATTGTTAGGAATCCCACAAGAATATCAAGGTATTTTACGTACAAAGAAACTAGCTTAGATCTATTCAGATCTATTTATATTCCCCGATTGTTGCTGAAGTCTCTGTTGGCCCCTATGAGTCCTGGTTAGTTGATTATTGGGTCCTGTTCTTGTGGTGTCCTTGACCTGTCTGACTCCTACAAACCTTCTTCCCTATCTTTCACAGGATTCCCAAAGCTTCTCCTAATGCTTGGCTGCGAGTCTCTTCATCTGTTTACATCAACTGTGAGTGTAGTAGAATATCATTATGAATCATTTGATCAACTTTCTTTTCCTAATCTTGTTTGGTTCTATTCTAGGTTTCTGGGATATCTAACCTTTGGTTCCTGACCCTCTAGGCAGTGTCAGGCATGGACTCCCTCCCCTGGCATGAGTCTTAAGTTGGACCAGTCATCGGTTAGTCACTCCCACAAATTCTGTCCCACCCTTACCCCAGCACATCTTTCAGGCAGGAGAAATTATGAGTCAAAGGTTTTGTGGCTGGGTTGATGTCCCAGTCTTACTGCTAGAGCCTTGCTTTGTTATAGAAGATGTTCAGTTCTGGGTCTGTATTCCTCATTACTAGGACTTTTCACTAAGGTCACCTTGTAAATTCCAGGGAGTTTCCATTACACTAAGTTTCTACATTCAACCTGCCCCCAATTACAGTCATCCCTCCCAGTACTCTCTCTCTCTCCACCACCATATGATCCATCCTGTTTCCTCCCCAACCCAATCCCAGTACACACTGGGAATTTATTCTATTTCCCCTTCCCAGGGAAATTCATGTGTCCCCACTTGAGCTCTCCTTGTTACTTTGTCTTTTGGGTCTGTGGATGGGAGCATGATTATCCTTTACTTTACAGCTAATATTCACTTATAAGTGAGTACATACTATGATTGTCTTTCTGGGTCTGGATTATTTTATCCAGGTTGATTTTTTATAGTTCCATCCATTTGCCTGCAAATTTCATGATAGAATTTTAAAAAACAGCAGATAATATCCTATTGTCTAAATGGACTACATTTTCTTTATCCATTCTTCAGTTTAGGGACATCTAGGTTGTTTCCCATTTCTGGTTATCATGAAAAAAAGTTGCTATGAACATAGATGAGCAAGTGTCCTTGTGGGAGCATTCTTTGGATATATACTCAGGAGGTACAGTGGTATAGCTAGGTCTTGTAGGTAGGCCAATTCCTAATTTTCTGAGAAACTGCCGTATTGAGTTCCAAAGTAGCTGTATAAGTTTGCACTCCCACTTGCAGGGGGAGGGTTTCCCATGTTCCACATCCTCACCACCATGAGCTGTCACTTCTGTGTTTTTAGTTTAGCCTTTCAGACAGGTGTAAGATAGAATCTCAAAGTAGTTTTGATTTGCATTTCCCTGATGCCTCAGAATGCTGAGCATTTCTTTAAATGTTTCTCAGCCATTTGAGATTCCTCTATTGAGAAGTCTCTTTTTAGATCTATACCTCATTGTTTAATTGAATTATATGATTTTTTGATAACTAGTTTCTTAAATTCTTGATATGTTTTGGCTATTATCCCTCTATTGGATATAGAATTGATTAAAAAAATCTTTTACCATTCTGTACACTGCTGCTCTGTCCAGTTGATGGTGTCCTTTGCCTTACATGAGGTTTTCAGTTTTATGAGGTCCCATTTATTTACTGTTGCTCTCAGGGCCTGTTTTATCAGCATTCTGCTCAGAAAGTCATCTACTGTGCTAATGTGTTCAAGGCTATTCCTCCCACTTTCTCTTCTATCAGGTTCAGTGGATCTGGTTTTATTTTAATGTCTTTGATCCACTTGGGCTTAAGTTTTCAAAGGATGATAGGTATGGTTCTAGTTGCATTCTTGTACTTGCAGACATCCAGTTTGACCAGCACTATTTCTTGAAGATGCTGTCCCTCATCCAGTGTGTATTCTGGCCTCTTTATAAAAAAAAATCAAGGGTCCATATGTGTGTGGATTTATGCCTTGGTTTTGACTTAGATTCTATTAATCAACACATCTATTTTCATGTCAATACTTTGAGGTTGTATTGCTAAAACTCTGTAGCACAACTTGAAATCAGGAATGGTGGGACATCCAGAAGTTTGTTGTTGTTGTTGTTGTTGTTGTTGTTGTTCAGGATTATATTTAGTTTTTCTATTTGAAGTTGAGAATTGCCATTTCAGGGTCTGCAAAGAATCATGTTGGAATTTTGATGGGGGTTACACTGAATCTGTAGATTGCTTTTGGTGAACATGCATTGCTGCCATTTTAAAATCAAACATAGTGGCTTAGTTAGCCAGTTGGAGCAGGGTGTTTAAATTTTGGCTTTTCTAGGTCACACTTGGCAAAGAAGAGTTATTTGGAACTGTACAGTACACAAATGCTAATGAAACTTATGAACAACAACAAAAATGTCTGTGTAGAATTTTTGTGATATGTGCTATCACAGATACAATAAGCAGCACCACAGTCCTATGACTTTTATATTCATATATATATATATGATGTGAGGTTTCTCTGTGTAGCCTTAGCTGTCCTGAAAGTCATTCTGTAGACCAAACTGGACTCAAACTGCCCTGCCTCTGCCTCTGGTGTGCTGGGATTAAAGGCATGCATCACCATATCTGGCTTCATTAATAATATTTAAAATCATTATGCAGGTTCTATGTTTGTGATCACTAATAAAGAAAATGATCATGTTTAAATAATATAATTCCATTAAATTTAAATTTAAAAGATGGGAGTATAAAGCAAGTGGGATATTTGACATTGTATTTGAGAAACTAATGCTTCAGTAGCTGGCTCAATAAAAAGAGGTGAAATTCTCAGTTACTTTAGGTTCTTGTCAGATATTTTGCGTCCAATTTTCCTCCAGTGTTCTTCAGTTTTCAAAACAGTTGCTCACAAATGTAGGTCATACCAAAAAGAGATGACAAGAAAAAGGCATGGTTGCAAGTTGAGGATGTTTTCCTCTAGGAAACTGGAACCAACAAAAGTTTAGTAAGTTTGACATGGTCAAATTTTCCTTAACTTGAATGTGAGATTGCAGCTGAAAATGGAGTAATAAGGATACATAAATATTATTTCCCATAATTTTGAAATGTTTTCAAATGTTTTTTGTGTCAAATAAAGAGAAAAGCTCTTTATCTTTCACTACTCACAAGACTTGCTTAGGCAGTGTGTCATATCATTACATAAAGTTGTTTGCCTTAATTTAAGCCAGAATTTCACTTTTGCTTGGAATCCTGCTATGATTTGAAACTTTGAAGATGTATGGTTGTTTTATTTAAATTGGATCTGGATGGACTTGTGGGAGGGAGGGGAAGATTATGATTAAAATTTATTTAAATTAAAAATTATTCTAAATAAAAACTAACTAATAAAAATAGCAGTAAATAAGAAGGATTCCCAAGCAGAGTACTAGGACAGAGATTCAATTAAATATTATAATGGTTTAAGCTGCCTAGATGGTAAAGTCTAGAGATTTGGAAAGAGACAGTAGGAGACTGATTGATGGGAAGTAGTATGTGAAAGGGCCAAGAAATGAACAAATTATTCCTGAATCTTTGAACAGTGGAGAATGTAGCACCATCAGCCTAAAGGCCAGTTAGATTAGAGCAAGTTTTAGAGGAAAGACACGTGTGAAAATTTTGGGCTCCACATTTCCTTTCAACATTTAACTAGAAATAAAAGGAAGAAGTTTGATATGTGGATGGAGCAAGAGACAATGAACTCTTTTGTAAAGGTCCAGAGATTGTACATTTTGCAGATGCTCTCTGTGACAGTTACTCTGCCCATGTTTAGTTACAGACCATGTACAGAGGAAGAACCGTTGCTGTGTCACAATATAATGTGTTGTTGTTGTTGCCTACAATGACAAGCTGCAGCTAAATTTTACTTGGGGGCTATAATTTGCTAACTCCTGGCCTATAGTTAATCAAGAAGTGGGGCTTGAAGTAAGACACTTGGCATTATCAGTTTATAAATATTTACAGGCCTGTGCTAATTTGATATAATAACTTATTCCACATGTAATGTTGTGTCTCATCCCTTAAAAACAAGAATTGTATTTTCTCTATTATATAACTATTTTCATTACAAAGAAGCATGAGAACTATAGAGAAACCAATCTAGTGAAATACAAAAAAAAAAAAAGAAAAGAAAAGAAGGTTAAATGTGCGAAAATGGTGATTTGTAAGTCAGTTTTTACTTCTCAGATTCTGGCAGAATGTTGGTTTTGATACTGTCATATTTTGCAAATCATAAAATATGTTCATTTGGGGTCAGACTTAGCTATCTCTTACTTACTAAACTAATGATGTTACTATAACCAGTACTATCAATTTTCAGAAATTTATGAAATTATTAATAATTTAACACCTTGATTTTTATTAGGTTCACAGTTTTATGATAATTTATATGTTATCTATTTTTAATACTTTTTACATGAATTTATTGATGAATATATGATGATAATATGCATTAAACATAAGTTTTAAGTGGCAATTGAACTGCCTTCTATTTACTTTACAAGTCCCTCTCTTTGACCTGCATAGTTGGGGCACTATCAGTAACTAAACCAGATATATTTTCAGTGGGTAAAGAAAAATCATTTTAGCTTCATAGAAATATTTTAATTTAGTTGTATGTTCTAATGGTACTAAAGAAGCTATTTCTTCTTTGACAGTATTTTCATCAACAACAGTGAGTGAGTTCTATTTACAGCACTATCATCCACTGCCAAGCACAGAACTGAAAACCAAAGCTCTCCTCTCCAGACTTCTGTTGATAGTTTAGCCCCAAATCTTCAATTTGCCTGGATATGTTGAGACAGACTGGTTTTAGAAACCTGGCACATACCTGGCCTCAGTGGCTTTCCTTAGTAGCAGAGAAGATTTTATGACTCATTTCTTCTATCCTTGACTCTAAAGCCAGAAACATGTGGCCAAAGCTGACAAGTCCTGTTACTGGCTGGGACTGGAGCATGGTCCCTTTGTTCAATTATATCTTGACCATCTTTCAATTTTCTATGGTTTCCTTCACTGCTTAAGCATGGCTGTCCTGAAACTGAATCTGTAGACCAGGCTGGCCTCAAACTCACAGAGTCCACCTGCCTCTACCTCCTGAGTGCTAGGATTAAAGGCATGCACCACCACTATCCAGAGCTCCTTTTTATAATAAATCTTTGTTAAAGTCAAAACTAGTAACCATGCAACAGAGTCTATACTAGGCTGTTTTGAGATTTCCTCAGCCAGTGTAATTAATCTGAAACTCTTCATGTTAGCCTCAGGTAGACTTTTTGGAAAAGAGCAAAAAGCAAACCATATTCTTCACCAAAATATCACAATAAATATCTCTAGGCAACATACTAAGATTCTTTTCCTCTTAGACCTCTTGATCCAGGAATCCACAGTTCATCAAATCACACTCAATACGATTCTCTTCTATGTTTCTATTAGTATTACCCATTAAGCAGCACTTCAAGTATTCAACAGCTTTTCTGATCCACAGTCCCAAGGTTCATATTCCTCCAAACAAAAGCCAATCACAATAATACTGCAGTCCCTGGTACCAACTTCTGTCTCAGTTACAATTCCTGCAAAGAGAAACCATGACCATGGCAACTCTCATAAAGGAAAACATTCATTTGAGGTGACTTGATTACAGTTTCAGAGGTTCAGTTAATTGTCTTCATGGTATGGTACATGGTGGTATGTAGGTAGACATGGTCTTGGAGAAGCAATGGAGAGTCCTGCATCTTGCAGGCAACAGGAAGTCAACTGAGACACTGGGCAGTATCCCAAGTATAGGAAACTTCAAAGCCCACCCCCATAGTGATACACTTCCTCTAACAAGGCCATATCCACTCCAACACAGCTACACCTCTTAATAGTGACATTCTCTATGATTTTATGGGGGGGGTCACTTACATTCAAACTACCACAATGGGTTTCTCTGTGCTGCCCTGGCTGCTCTGGAACTCAATCTGTAGACCAGGCTGGCCTCAAAGTCAGAGAGATCTGTGTGCCCCTGATTCACAAGTGCTGGGAGCACTACCACCGCCCAGTTTGTGTTTCCTAGTCTTAAGGTGTCCTTCTTGAAGAAAACATAAGTGAATTTATTTTTATCACTTTAACATTAAAATGGAGACATTAAGAATACTCTAATTCAGAGTAGGCAAACTGTGGTGGTAACCTTCAACTGGACCAGAATAGTGATGAATGTAACCCAATACAAACAGAAATTTCAAAGACAGTTCAGTCACTTTCTTCTGTGTCTTGCAAAATGTCGTTCAGACTCTTTCATGAAGCAGGAACCCCGAAGGATCATCTCACCTTTAGGCGAGTTCAGCAGTCATCTCTCTGTGGGTACTGCATGTCCAGTGAAGCAGTCCAGGCAAGAGCAGTTTCTTGCCCAAATGACTAACCAATTCCATAAGGAGCTTCTTCGATGCCCATCTTCCTCTTGAAAGAGATTGGTGCTGCTAGGAGCAGATGCATCTCATTGTCATGAAAAGTCCTAAATTATTAAAACATTTTAAATGCCATATTCTGTTGTCTTTGAAAGATAGAAAGAATACCTATCTGAAATATATCTATGCACATCTAGAAAGTCTAACATGACTACAAACTCGACTATTATAGATGGTTATCTATTAATCTATATTTTTTAATTATACATTACATTTTTAAATGAGCTACACAATCACAATACCATAATCAAGATCAGAAATACATATACATATAACAAAATTGATCTTAAATTTGTATCAATAAATCAAGATTTATACCACAGTAAATTATTCATATCTATATCATATCCCCCTTTAAATGTAAACAAACAGTTATAAACACTATTTGGGAATATGGATGTAGTTATTTCTCTCCAAACTTCTTCCTGCTGTATGGGGGCACTGTTAATCACGTCCTTCATGTTATAGCCTGTGTGCTAGGTTCATCTTAGTCAGCAGTTGAGTGAAGTAATTTTCTGAGGGTGTTTATGGCAACCTTTCAGGAAGGCATTGTCTATCATACCATATTGGTCTAGAAGCAATCCACAGGGTCTCATCCTCTGTGAAAACAAAAGAAGAACATCTTTTCCAAAGCATCATATCCTTAGACCCAAATTCTGAAGTCATAATACCTTTATAATATACATGCTGGTTTAGCTTAGCAGCCCACACAATGAAACGTCTCTCTGTACTTAGTTCCTTCACCGTCAAAAAATTCAAAGAAAACACGATAATATACGGAATCCAGGCTCTCTGTGAATTTTCCATTTTTACATGGCTTATTTTTACTCTATTACTTTATTCCATCTCTTTAAAGACTTTACCCCTTTTTTTTTAAAAAAAGCACTAACTTTATTTTATGACTCTCTATACTCCTTTTCTTCTTTCTCCCAAGCCTCCGTACAATCCAACATTGTGACCCATTTAGAGGTCTTTTATGTCTGAATCTGTCCTATTGTGAATCTGTAATTCTCTACTGTCTTGAAGAGCTTTGAAAATGCTAAGCAGCTTGGTTGTAGCTGCTCTGGATGTTGGCTCCACCTCTCTCCAATTTCAAAATGGTGGATGTACCATTTCTGTTAGCTCTGGGGCCACCAGGCAGGAGCTGTGCTCAGCAGTCCAACCTGGAGAATGAGCGTACAACACATAAATGCTTTTTATCTGCCATGCAAAGCATTGCGCAGCCTGGAGATATCTCTGTGTACAGTAGCGGGAATCCTCCATGCTCTCCTGCCTGCCCAAGCCTAGTAGACTGATCCTGCCATCTGCCCAGGCAGAAAGAGCCAAGCCACGGGCATGCTCTCCACCCCGAGTGGGCACAGAAACACCTGGGACCACAAGTGCCATTGAAATACTTAATAGCTGGCATTTGTACTGGCTGCACAGCCAGGGAAGCCATGTTTTAAAACTGCGTGGCTTATTTATTTATTTATTTATTTGGTACGGCTACTGAGTCAGGAAATTCTCTCTGCAGCACGCCACCAACAAACAGCAAAAAGCTGTGTTAAACTTTCTCCTTTTTAAGCCCTGTCAGGTTTTTAAGTGGATTTAGTCCATCATGTTGGGCACCAATCTGTAACAGGAGGAGTGGGCTGCTTATTATCCCAGCCACCTCGCTAGCTCACACCCAAAATAATCACACAGAAACTGTACTCATTTAAACACCGCCTGGCCCATTATCTCTAGCCTCTAATTGGCTAACACTCACATCTAGCTTTAGCCCATTTCTAGTAATCTGTGTATTACCATGAGGTCGTGGCTTACCAGGAAAGATTCAGCATGTCTGATTCTGGCATCTCCATGGCATCCTCTGTCTCTGCTTTTCTTCCTCCCATGAATTCAGTTCTGTCTCCCTGCCTACCTAAGTTCTGCCCTATCAGGCCAAGCAGTTTCTTTATTAATTAACCAATAAAAGCAACCCACAAACAGAAGGACCTCCTACACCATTTGTTGGGCACCAGATGAAGGTGTAAGTCACAAAACAATCCCACATCAGTTTGGAATTATGATTAATAAAAGGGTTATCTATTTACAGGGAAAAACTTACAGTTCCCTGCCCTAAACAACAGCCCTCTGCATGACCAGGAAAGGAGTCTAGTAGCCTTGAATACTATGCCCACATTCCCAAAAAATGGACTATGGATGTTCTTGTTTTCTTAAAAAACAAACAAACAACAAAAAAAAAGAGGGGGAAATGGTGGCAGGACAATTCTGTATTCTGTCAATTATGTTTTAAATATATGCTGATTGGCCAGTAGCCAGGCAGGAAGTATAGGCAGGACAACCGGACAGGAATTAGAGGCAGGACAATGAAAACAGGAGTATTCTGGGAAGGAGGAAGCCCTCCTCCCCAGTCCTGTTGAGACACTGAAGAATCAGGATGTGACCTGCCCCGCCAAAAAAGGTACCAAGCCATGTAGCTAACATAGATAGGAATAATGGGTTAATATAAGTTATAAGAGCTAATACAAAGCCTGAGCTAATGGGCCAATCAGTTTATAACTAATGCAGACTCTCTGTGTAATTTCTTTGGGGGCTTACTGATGGTGGGAACTGGGCAGGGCAGAAACCCCAACTAGCAGACCTCATGTTTCAATCATGGACTCTGGACAGAAAGCTAGGGAGCCAGCATGGGGCTGACCTAGGACCTCTGAATCTGGGTGACAGTTATGTAGCTTAGGGGTTTTGGGGGAGCCCTAGCAGTGGGACCAAGACCTGTCCTTGATGCATCAGCTGGTTCTTTGGAACCCGTTCCTTATGGTGGGATGCCTTATTTAGCCTTGATGCAAAGGGAGGAGCTTGTTCCTCCCTAACTTGATAGGCCATGCTTTGTTGACTCCCCTGGGAGCCCTTACCCCATCTGAATGGAGACAAAGGAGGAGTGGATGGGGTGGTATAAGAGAGGTGAGATGAGGGGACAGGAGGAGAGGGGGGAGGGGAAACTAGACAGCATGTAAATTAAATTTTAAAAATGTTGAATAATAAAAGAAGCTAGAGGTGTCTTTATAAGACTATGGGATATACTTAAGACATCTGTTCCCGTACTTGCTCAGGAACAAGATAATGAAAACACAGTAAACTTAAAAAGGTCAACATGATTCAGTGGGCTAGAGTTAGCTGCAGATCAGATTACAAGCCTCTTGCCACTATACATTCAAGCAATTACTTGGCACATAACAGCAACAAAATTAGATTAGCTGAAATTATCTCTGCCTTAAAAAGGGACTTACATTGGTGGGAAAAGAATGGTGTAAAAAGATGACAAAAGAATGAGGTATCAGGACCTCTCTTTCTTAGAACAGTTAGTTAGTGCTGGGGCACTGTGAAATCTTTTAACCAAAGAGGGAAAAATGCCAAGATTATACATATAAGCACATTCTATAAAGATAGAAAATATACCATATATTTTTTCAGAAACAGAATAGTAACTGCAGCTGCTTTGGCCTGAGAAGTTTTTTCTTGAACACTGTAACCATTAAAAGTTAACAATACATTGCTTTAAACATGGCAATCTGCCCAGGCTGGCTTAGAGTTTTTGTTTTGGTCTAGTGTCCTTGAAGTTACAAAAGCAACCAGCTCAAGCACACACTATCATACACCTTCACATTCTTAAAATTAGCTTATGGGTTTGATGAATAAAAATGATTATAAAAGAAAATTGTTTATCAGTGATGATTAAACTTAAGGGGAAATGATTATAAAAGCTGACTCTGTTCTGTCACTGATGACTAAACTTATGACTCCAGATGTGCTAGAGAAAAAGTTAAAAATGTCCAATAACAAAAATGACATAATCTATGTTTTCAAATGACATGAATCTATTCCTAATTACTAAATTATGTAAAATAAGCACCCTGGCTGCTAGTCAGTCAGGCTGCAAGATTCTTTCAACCATCATGCCTGGCTCATTCTTCCCTCATCAACTCCTTACCTCCTGTCTGGGACCTCACCACCACTGGGGCTGGCCCCTAACACAGTCATATTTTACATATTGACTCTGGGTGCTCCCCTTCACCTCTTAATGCATCTTCATGTGAGATGTATGAAACCTAAATCTTGCCTTAAATTTTTCTTTTAATTAATTTTCAAAGTCAAAGCAAATATAGGTCTTTCTCTCTCTTGTTTTTCAGTAATGACAGCATGACTCTCACTAAAGAAGTCAAGGCCTCAAAAAAGGCAAAACTATTGATGGAAAATTGCTCAAAAAACATGGACAAATGACTACTTTTTTGTTAAAGAAAACAGTAAGGAATTCTGTTTACTTTTAAGGAAATCTGTGAAAGTTTCCAAGGTCTATGATTTGAAAAGGCATTTTATATATAGTATGCCAACTTATAGTTGCTGAGAGAGAAGGGAACAGTTTTCTCTATTGGTACATTCTTCAATATGTCACCCATGCTTCAGGGATTGACCTCATACTCAGTAGTATATATAAAGTTATGATGTTTTGAAAGAAAATGGCACCCAAGGAGAGTGAGATAACAGCCTTGTTGCAGTAGGTATGGCATTGTTGGAGGAAGTGTGTCACTGTGGAGGCTGACTTTGAGGTTTCCTATGCTCAAACTATACCCAGTGTCTCATTTCACTTTCTGGTGTCTGTGGATCAAGATGTAGAACTTTTAGTTCCTTCTCTAATACCTTCTCTGTCTGCATGCCACCATATCCTGCCATGAGGATAATGGACTAAACATCCTAAAATATAAACCATCCCATTTAAATTTTTTCCATAATAAGATTTGCTATGGTCATGGTGTCTCTTCACAGAAATAGAAACCATAACTGAGACAGATGTTGGTACCAGGTACTGTGGTATTGTTGTAATTGGTGTCTGTTTGGAACAATATGAACCTTGGGACTCAGGATTAGAAAAGCAGTTGAATACTTTAAGAGTTGCTTAATGGGCCATACTAGTAGGAGCATGGAATACAGTGGCATTGAGTGTGAGTTGATCAACTATGGGTTCCTGGCAAGAGGTTTAGGAGGAGAAGAATCTTAGTATGTTTCCTAGAGACTTTTATTATGATATTTGGGTGAAGAATGTGGCTACTTTTTGCTCTTTTCCATAAAGTCTGCCTGAGGCCAACATGAAGAGTTTCAGAATAATTGCACTGGCTAAGAAAATCTCAAAATATCCTAGTATTGACTCTGTTATGTGGTTACTAGTGTTGAATCTATTGAAGATTTATTATGAACAGGAGCAATCTGAGCAAGGAAAATTACAAAATGTACAATTTGAGGAGAAAAGGAAGACCAGGAGTGAAATGAAGTTAAATTCTGTTTTCAGGAACATAAATAGATTAAGTTTCCAATTTGTGAAAGGATAAAGAAAAGCTTGGAGTTGGGTGTGTGATGCATGCCTTTATTCCCAGCTCTCCGGAGGAAGAGGTAGGTGGGTCTCTGTGTTTGAAGTCAGTCTGTTATACTGATACAGCTTCAGTTCAGCCATGTTTAGGCAGTGAAAGACATAAAGGTGTAATTTATGTAATTTAATGAGTGAGTCATTCCAGCCCCCAGAAAACACAACCTGGCAGCTTTGGCCACATAGCTCTGGCTTTAGAATTAAAGATACATGAAATTGATTATGGCATTTGCCCCTGAGACTAAGGAAAGCTGCTAAGGCCAGGCATGTGTCAGAGGTGTCCCTGAATGGAGGCCTAGAGAGGCCCATTTTGTGAAGCTGTGAAGTTGAAGCTTTGAATTGCCATGGAGACTGCAAGATGTAAGAGATGCCAGAGTTATAGGATACCTGCTGAGGCATGCTGCTAAAGGGAGTGTAACCAACCCAAGAGAAAGAAGTGTGCTACAGTCAACATAGCCAAAAGCAGTTGGAGGTATAAAGAGCATTTTGACATCAGACATGGGGATGCAGAGTTCAGGGTTTCATCAGTTAAGGTTGAACTTTGGAGAGCCATGTACCCTTCTAACACCCTGCTATATCCAGAGAACTAATTTTAAATATGGGGGTGGCAATGATAGTGATGGTAATGATACCACTTCTGTTGAGAATGCTTCTGTTGAGCTAGAGGCTGCTTCCTGGTAGTTGCCAGTCTTGATATAACACATTAGAGGCAGAAGTCAATTAGAAGCCACTCTTTCAATGAAGATATACTTTGGTCATCAATATGATGACAGAAAGAGACAAGACTTCCCAGCAAGTATTTATTGTCCCTGCTCTCCTGTACTTCATGCCATATACATTCCTAGGCTTATAAAGTGATTACATATGCTGAGATGGCAGATGAGATGAGGGTGGGAGGGTCAAAAGATCAAGGCATAGAGGGAAAGAAGACACATTGTCTTTTTATGGAACAGAGAGATAAGTTTCTCTATAGCTGTGTTCTTTCAGGCCTTGAGGTTGCCCTATGTGAAATGCATAGAATAATTTCGTAAAGATGAGCTGCAGTGTGGATCTGAGAAAGCAAACTTGGGGGCTGAAGAGTCCAAACTTGGGTCCTCCATTGTGAATCTTTCACATGATGACAGATTTTATTTCATTTGTCAGAAAATCACACTTATTCATATTATCACTGCTCTTCTTAAATACAAGTTCTACTAAAGTTTTAATATTACTAGAAAACTCAATTTTAAAAATAATCGTTTAAGAACTTCATGCAAAAGAACTTCATCTACATCACTCCATGTCTCTTTTTACTTCCAACTCTTCTCATGTCCCTCCCTCCCAAATTCATAACATTTTTTCTAGTTATTATTGTTACATATATATATATGCATGAGCATGTGCATATGAATATCTAGTCCATTAATGTTGCTTACGTGCAAATTCATCCAGGGCTGACCACTTGGGACAGGACAATCTCTGTGGAAACTTATCTCAGCAGGCATTGACCATCTGTAACTTTATCTAAATGTGGGGACTTGTGGAATTTTCCTTGTTCACATTGGCATGGCAATTAGTATTGATATTATGCTGGTCTTGTTCAGGCAAACATGCTGTTGAGAGTTCATGACTACAACTTTTCCTGTTATATATGGAATACTCTATCCTCCTTTTCTGTCTCTTCTTCAGGCTATTGGGAATGGGAGTGCTTCCATCTTTTTCTTGGTGATTTTGTTGCTGGCCTATAAAAAGGCTACCAAATTTTTGTGAGTGATTTTCATCTCTCCACTGTGCTGAAGTTGGTGATATATTCTAGAGGTTTTTCTGGTGGAACATTTGAGATCTCTTATGTGTAAGAACA
>PVIU01015081.1:0-49621 GCA_004026605.1 Ondatra zibethicus
CTCCCCTCCCCTCCAGTTGGTTTCATAGAGCCCATTTCATAGTGAGGCCTCCAGCTCACTATGTAGCTAGAAAGTCAATCAGTTTGTAATATAGGCCTCTATGCATTTACTTGGTCCTGAAAACGACTGAAGGACCAGGTGGGACAGAAACTTCTGTCTACAGACTCCAGTGTATGTAACTGTACCAAAGTCTGAATTCTAATTCTTCAAAGTTTTAAAGCTAAAACATGGATTGTTATAGTACTTGAAAAAAAAAATTCAAAGAACCAGAAGAATAAACTGAATTTTACTTGCTGGTTTTTACCCTGCCTGATAGCAACGATAACTAAATTGCTTTTCTCAGGGCCTAATACGATGGAGTTGCTGGCTTCTGACAAAAGTATATTGTCTCAGTTGCGCATGTTTGAATTATTGTTCCAGGATCTTGGCATCTGAACTTCTGAAGTGTTTCATGGTGTAGATGTCTGGCCTCGTATCTGTTGGGTGAATGTTCTGGTCTTTGGTTGCTCTTGCTCACTTTGGGTCCTAGTCAAATGTGGCTGCCATGGAATTCCAGATTAGCAGCCAAGAGGAAAGGTAGACAGCTACTCTGCAGGGTGGCATGAGTCACAGGGACTGGAGATGGGCTAGAAGG
Source organism: Ondatra zibethicus (assembly GCA_004026605.1). Taxonomy (NCBI): domain Eukaryota; kingdom Metazoa; phylum Chordata; class Mammalia; order Rodentia; family Cricetidae; genus Ondatra; species Ondatra zibethicus. The sequence continues at coordinate 635 of PVIU01015081.1, forward strand.
AAAGGCTGAAATGGAACACAAGAAGGAACTAGGGGGATGCTGTGTCCACACCAGGAGATCTGCCAGTGAGTGATAGAATCCAAGATTCAATTTGCTTATTCGACCTCAAACCAAGTCATCACATAGGGCAGTCAGTCTGGTAGGCTAATGAATAATTACAAAACAGTAACATTTCTACAACCCTGGCTATCTGCATCCTGCCGAACCATCTGACACAGCTTAGCTGTCCGGCTCAGTCAGTAGTATTAAGTACACAGAATCAAATGCATTAGTTTTGAGGCCAACAACGCTCGGAATTTAGTAGGGAAAATTTCTATTGAGAACATAAATTGTAGGGGGTTTACTGTATCTTATTAAGTCTGATGTGCACAGAAATTATCTTTTAATTTTTGTAATATTTCTTGTGTGTGTGTGTACAAGTGCGATCGCAAAAGCATAGTTCCAGGGAGTGGAACTCAGATTTTGGTGGCAAGCACTTTTACTCACTGAACCAACTTGCCGGCCCAGTTCTCGTTCTCTTTCTTTTTTTGGTTTTCCAAGACAGGGTTTCTCTGTATAGTCTTGGCTGTCCTGGAACTCATTTCTGTAAACCAGGCTGGCCTTGAACTAGCAGATCCACCTGCCTCTGCCTCACAGGTGCTGGGAATATTTCCCTTCACTTGCATTTGTAATGAACTTCTTACAGACGAACACGCAGTTCAAGCTCCTTCTATGTGGCTGGAGTACTCAGAACTGAAAACAAAATCCTATTTAATAGAAGCATCTTGGAATATAATATGGGAAAATATTTGACAGAAATGATTTTGTGCATACAGGTACCCTTGAAGACCACAGCTTGTCCCTAAGTTAGTTCAGACTGCAGAATTCCTCCAGCTCACCAGTTTTCAAGGGCCCTGGGTACTTAACTTTTGAGTTCTATAATCTATGTACCTGAGGTTAACTGAAAGATCCTGGGCCACCAGTTATCCATGATTTCATTAGTAGTGCTGTGTGTGGCCTTGCCTGGCCAGAGATGGACGCAACACTTATTTCCTGATTTCCTGGAGTAAAGACACATACTTTTATCTGCTTTTCAAAGATTTAAGAGCCACTGTAAGACATTAAAATAACCAGGTCTGTGTCAATGTGACAGATACCTCCAAACTTTGACACCATGAGACATTGCAATAAAACAGGCGATGAAGTTCAGTGTCACAATAACCAAGAAAGCTACTCGTGACGGCAGTGCTGTCTTCACCCACAGTGGGTCAAGCCAGCACCCATGGTGTTTTGTCCTATGTGCTTAGCTCTCTAGAATGACTTCAATTTGTATTACTAAATCTCTGGTTGCTAAACTCAAAACATATTTTTAGTCCTTATTTTATCTGACTACTCGGTGGTACTCAAGAACAGACCCTGAGGGAGAGGGACAAAAGAGAACAATTATAGTGGCTCATACGTATGCAGATGCCATGATGAAATCCATTACTTCATATACGTCCCTGAAAAATTAAAAGAACAAAGTAAGCTCTGGAGCCAAACTGATTTAAGTCTCGGCTCCAACACTTTCTAGCTGTGACTCTGGACCGTGTGTAACTCTTCTGTAGCTCAGAGCAAATTTCGTTTGCAGAAAGGTGAAAGCACACCTTACTTCAATAAGCTACTTTTATCCAAAGCTCTCATCACTCCTTCTTGAAAACCACTTGAAATTGGCCTGCTTAATTCCCCTCTGACAGCTCCTCAATTCCACCTGGGAATTTCCAGTCTGGTCTACCTTTTACATTATAGTCAACCTAACTGTTTGCAACTTCAAATCTGACAGCATCCTGCGCCAACCCCAGCAGGGCCACCCAGCAGTTCAGCACTGCCCGTGGAGTTCCCCTCATGCCTCTGCTTACCCTGAGCTAGGAGGAGTCAAATGTGTCTTCTTGCTTGCTAAACATGTCTTTCACAAGCTGCCATCTGTCTAGAATGCTGCTTCTACTTCCCTAGAATCAAGTTAGCTGTCATTTAACGTCCCTTCACCAACGTCACACTGTTGCTACACTTTCTGCTTGGGCTGCCTGTTTGTCTGTGGACATATTTTGCCTAGTCAGATCTTCCTGCTACCACCTATTAAAATCGCACATTAGAGGCCGGGTCTGCTTTTTTCTTTGTCCTTTGCCCCATCTTTACCACTTTGTTTCTTTGTTCATCATTTACCCCACACCCTTACTTCAGTGCCCAATGAGACGAGAGAAGACACCAAGAGGATATGTGCACATAATTTAACTAGACAACAAAACTTCACACTGAAGAGAACAGAACATTCTAGAAATATTTATTTCATTGCTGACCATTAGGTTGCAGCATGCAACTCTCAGCAATGAGCTGCCGCCCTCCGTTCTTAGAGAAGCACCAAACACTACGGTGCAACTAAGGTTTTCAGTCTTCTGAAGGCTTTTATTGCCAATATCATTATTTATGGGATAAGCCTTTAAGGGACTCAAAAGCACTTATTCTATAAAAAGTCATTTTGTATTTCATGCACAAAACTCTAATTGGCAGAATTATGTTCATAGTAGAAGAACGTGTATTCTAGTTCTGTGATTATCAGGAATACAATAAGCATCCCTACCGGCCTTCTCATAGAAAGTGAGACTGTTGTCCTCCACCAGGAATAGGGCAGCAGTGATGATCCCAGGGTTACAAAACTGCTTACTAAAAGTCTTTCCAAAGGTGTTAAGAAATAAGAAGTTGGCTCATTTTTCCAGTACAATTTAAAGAAATGCTTGCAGTATTTGCAGGAGTTATAGTTTCTATTGTAGGCCCTTGTGATAATACTCAAAAGGCCTATTCTTCCCACTTATAAAATTCTACCTCAGAAGGTAAAAGGTGAAATCCCCATTATCCCTGAGCAAAAAGGGGAAAGAAGTCTTAAGTACTTTCATTGGTTAATAGAAGCCACTGTTCATGAGTTCTCTGTCTCTAGAACATTCTTGCAGAATTTACAAGAACTGAAACAGGAGTGAGGGGCTCTCAGAGATGTTCTCTATAATGTACTTGAGTATTTGTGTGAGTAGTTGATGGGTAAAAATGATACATTTAACTAACTACACTGCTGAGTCCATCACAGTTTGAAACTTGGGAATATCCTGGTAGGATATTTAAAAAATGAAACCATGAAATTAAGCAAATTATGGTGGAAAGAAAACCAAGAATAAGAGAAAGTATAGAGGACAAAGTGGGAGTAAGGGGCAGGCCAAAGCTGGCATTCCGGGCTGGGCCTTTCTTCTCTGACTACCCTACGCTACGCTCACTCCATAGCAACCAGACACTCCAAACTAACAATGTCCTAGGGGATTTTAAATCTCAAAGAGTAAATGAAGAGGCGGGTAGATCTCTGTAAATTCAAGGCCAGTCTGGTCTACATGAGTTCCAGGACAGCTGAGGTTAGAGAGACCCTGTCTCAACAAAACAAAAAATAGAATAAAAACAAAGAAGCAAAAAAGAGTAAATGACAGAAAAATTTCAGTTTTTTAGTCAAGCAATACTATATAATTTCAAGGTATATTAATGTAACTTATTTAACCCCAAAGCAACTGTGCAATAAGCAAAATATAAAAGAAAAACAACAAAGGTTAACTTCCTACAGTGGCCAACAGACAAGATCTGTGCATCAAAGCAATTAACTTTCACGTACTTTGAGTTTTACTTGAAAGTCAATCACAAATGTCACCAACAAAGGAATGTTGATTAAAGTTAAGACCCCCTAGTAGGCCGACTTCTCTGAGGGGAATTTCAGGATGTTGCTAGCAGGGGTTGGCTATCTTAAATTCACTGATGGCTCCATCAGAGAAAGAGAATGCCCCAGTTCTGCTGTCTTACAAATGTACTGGGAGGGAAGGAAATGAAACAAACAATCTACTGTTCCCTAATACATATGGCTTAGCACCCAGAGAAAGTCTCTGCCCCCAAAGAGACTTCCGCATGGGTTAAGCTTTCCTTAAACGAGGCGCCAGCCTTCATTTTCAGGACAGGTCATTCCTTGCAAGGTCTTTAGAGGCAGAAGCTCCACTTGGATTCTAATACACAGCCCTGTGAGCTCAGTTTCCTGAAAACATACACCTGCCAGGTTCTAGGTTCTCCCTTACCAGTGACTAGGCTCACTACACCTCACAGCCACCAAAACCGCACATACACTATCAACATGATGAAAAATACAGCCACTGCTGCGAGTTTGGCGTAAGTGGAACGCATGTTCAGGTACTTCGCGTCCTGGCGGTATTTCTTAGACAGACTGGACAAATTGTTAGCCTTTGAGTCCAATGCTGAAAAGAGGAAAAGAGAAAACACTGATTAGACCCCTGAAGTATTTTATCAAAACATTAAAGCATAAAAATAACCAAAATGACTGGCAGAGTAAACAGACCATGAATTTAAACTATGTTTAACAATAAAATAATAATTGCATTTTCAAAATTTGAGTAGGTACAAAGACTGGCTTAGAGGGAGAGTTTGGGGATATGACAAATACCTGATGAGTATGAGCTGATATTCTTCTTCATCTTTTGATTTATTTATATGTTTATTTGCGTGTTGGGTGCTGAGGGCCTGGAACATGCTAGGCATGCAGAACTGAATGCCCACCATTACCTCATACTTTTTTTATTATGTCTCTGTGCATATGCATGTGTGTACATGTGTGTGTGCGCATGTGTGTATGTACATATATACTTGATGCCATGGAAGTCAGAAGAGGGCTTTGGATCCTCTGGAGCTGGACCCACACAGCTGTGACCCACCAGATGTAGGCATTGAGAGCCAAACTTGGGACCTCTGCAAGAACAGCAAACACTCTTAACCTATGAGCCGTCTCTCTATCCTTTATATGATAAGTGGTCTAATTCACACACAGAAATTCTAACAGAATCTCGTCTTTATACACCATGAGTTTCAAAATGCTCTAATGCAGAGGTTAATGTTAAATATTATTTATTTCAGCCCAGGAGTGGTGGTGCACTAGGATAACCAAAAAAAAAATCAATTAATCATCTGTCTAGTGAGTATTAAGCTATACTTATATGGTGATTGCTAATCCCAAGACTCTTCACAGAGTAAAGATTATTACAAAATCAGAGCTATCAGACATAGTATTTCAACACACATACAAAAGTTAAATTGTAATTTGGTTAAATTGATTCTAAAAACTGTAACAAACTCCACAAATATCTAGTCAGTTAAGCCTTTAGCAATGTCAACAAAGACTGCCTTCAACATCTGTAATGTAGCCATCTTCCATATGCTAACAATGAAAGCAAATATTCTAATTGACGTAAATAAATCCCAATCTAACTGTTTTCGAAAAAGTTTTGAAAACCTGTTTCATAATCTTGGTTGGTTCTTCCTTGGCAATGCTTCCTTAGTGGGTGTGATGGCACACGCCTTTTAATCCCAGTGGCATGGAGACGGAGACACCAGGACCAGGAGTTTAAGGCCAGCCTCTTGGTGAAAGTATCCCAAAACAAACAAGCAAACAATAGACAATGCTTTGGAATATTTGGAGTTACTTAAAAGACTCGTTTTGATTGAGAACCAACAGGTCCCAAGAGTAACAAAACACCTAGTCAGAAAAGGAAACATTAGGGGAGAGAAATAACCATGTTCTCTCTGGTCAGTAGTCTACCAGAAGCTATCTCAACTGGTCAGGGATTTTTTTTTAAAAAAAAGACAGAGTTTCTCTGTGTAGTCCCGACTGTCCTGGAATGCACTCTGCAGACCAGGCTGCCCTCGAACTCACATTGATCTACCTTCCTCTGCCTCCCAAGTGCTGGGACTAAAGCCATGAGCCACCACTGCCCTGCATAGTCAGGGATCTTCTCTCATTTTAACTTTTAAATTTAGTATACAGAATAATAAATTTCATTATTACCCTTTTACATATACGTGCCATTATACTTTTTTATAACTAACTTCTTCCCTCCCTACCCTCCCATTCACGCCCTCTCTGTTTCGCCATCACAGGAACCCCATTCACTCCTTTCCCTTCTCCCCATCTTCCTGCTCCCTAGTTTCATCGACACATATGAAAGCAAACATTCAGTATTTGGTCTGAGTCTGGCTGACTCTAACAGAATGGCGCCCAGCGGGACCGGGATTTTTAACGCCATGTTTATGCTGCTTCCTGGGTACTTAGGACGGGCACAGGCAGTGCTCAGTGAGCATCTGCCACGGCCCTTCCTCTTGAGAAGCCTGCACCCACATCTCTAGTGCACACTTCCTCTGTTACCCAGGGAATCTCTCTCTCTTAAGATCCTTGTCTAATCTCTATCAAAACTGCTCTTATTAAGTCACAACTCCGCTAAAAACAATTGCTAAATGACTCTACACTTGTTGAGAATAAATGGGAAAGCAACAATGACAAGGTCATTTGTCTGCTTCAGACGGGGTGCTGTCATGAGGCTCAGGCTGGTCTTGAACCACTGATCTTCCCACCAGAGTATGGCAAGCACCACACCACTCCTGGGCTGAAATAAGTAATATTTAATATTAACCTCTGCATAAGAGCATTTTGAAACCCGTGGTGTATAAAGACGAGATTCTGTTAGGAGTCATACGGCAAACGCCTGTATCACAGCAGGACATGTGCAATGCTAGAGGACAGTGAGCATCAAATCACCCATGATTCTTGCCTTTGTGGAATATGCAGTGTCAACCTTTGAATAAAGAAACAGCCTACCGCTTACTAGGCAGTAAAAAAGGTAATTTGAACTTGTTGAAATGCACAAGGTTTACTCTTCTGCCTTCCATGCAAAGCTGATGAGCTATAAACATGTAGCTAGAAGGAAAAGCAGGTTGAGAAGATCAATGTTAATAGAGATGATGAAGACAACACAGTTCAAAGATGCCAATCTCTACACTGCCTTGAAATATGCTCAAGTCAGGTAAGCTTCTCCCCAATAACTTCTTTCACAAACTATTTTCTTTCTGTATTTTTTTACTCCTTCTGCATATATTACCATGAATTTTTTTCTGGGGGGGGAGTGGAATTCACATCCATTTAAAGCTATCAGCAATAATGGAAGACAAAGACTCCAGGGACCAATGGGTTCTGCTGAATATTAGCAGTGTGGTTTTTGGTGAGACACAATGATCCAGATCTCTACTTTGTCTTCTGTGAAACCGATCTGATCTGCCCATATCACATAAAGATAGTAAGTGTCAAGGTTTGGAAGTAAAATGGCACACAGGCTCTGTGTTTGAGTGCTTGATCCCACGGCTAGGGGAACTGTTCTAGGGCTATAAACCTTTCAGAGATGAGACCTGGCTGCATGAAGTGGGCTCCAATGGGCCCTACCCTCCTTCCGGTCTGCTCCTCCAGTTATTCTGTGTGTGAGAAGGAAAGGAACCCAGCTGCACACTCCCTAATACCACGAGCCTGACACAACCAACTGTATCCCTTCAAACTGTGAACAAAAATAAACCTTCCTCCTTTAGGCTGCTTTGTCAAGTGTCTGAGCACAGCAAGGAGAAAAGTAACTAACAGAACAGGGCACAGAAAGACTCCCTTAGCCGAGTGCCTACAACAAATGAGCACTCAAGAGATGTTTAGTCCTCTCTATGCACTTAACGATCCTCTGAGGCAGTTTCTTATCTCACCAAGTAGGCAAATATACTTAAAGTCAGAAGTGTAAATCCTTGCCATTCAGCATGTCTGTCAGTTCTGCAGCAAACTAGAGCTCTGCAGGAGAGCCTTACCTTGTGCATAAATGGAAATACAAAAATTTGGGATTTAACACAAATTTTTATGTTAGTCTACTTTATGTCAGGTAGGAAGTCTGATGTTTAAGGAGCATGGAGCTGTGTGCTGTGGTAGCTGAGGACTGCTAACATAAGGACTAAAGTCTTCAGTACACAAAGGCAAGCCCCTGCTAATAAATGTGCAGCAAAGTTGACTGTAAAAATATTTATTATGGAATCTGCCTGCAACCATTATAATGAAAAAAAAATACAAAAGTATGTGAAACACACAAAACTCATAGCAATCTATCTTCAAAAAACTAGGGGCTGGGAAGATGGCTTAGTTTGCAAAAAACTGCCACTCAGACATGAGGAACTGAGTTCAGATCCCAATCTCCCACACAGAAGCCAGGTGTGGTATGTGTCTGGACGCCCAGCACCAGGCAGCAGAGACAGGCAGATCCCAGGAGCTCACTGGCCAGCTGAATCAAGGAGCTCCAGGCTCAGTGAGAGATCCTGACTTAATAAATAAGGTGGAGAGTAGCAGAGAGGTACCAGACGACAACATCCGGCCTCTATACACCCAAGCACAGATATACAGCTGCACGCACACACCCACACAGATACTACATGCACGCGAATAAAGACCAAACATACAAGCACAGTTAAGAGCTTACATGTACATATTCAAGTTCAAATAACATTAAGCATCACATATATTTAATCTAATCTAGCTATCTATAATTACTTAATTTTACATACTGACTTATGTTAACCAAGCCTAACAAACTGAGTGTGGCGGGACACACTGGTAATGCCAGCATTCAGGAAGCAGAAGCAAGTGGATCAAGGTGAATCCTTGTCTCAAGAAGCTGGAAAGGAGGCTCGGTTGTTAAAAGGGCCTGCTGTTCTTGCAGAGGGACAGGTTCAATTCCCAGCATCCACATGATGGCTCACAACCATTCATAACTCCAGTTATGATGGGGGGAATCTGAGGAGTGTGCACAGATGCACACATGTGGCAGATATACATACATGCAAACAGAACACTCATAAGCAGAAAATAAACAAATCCAAAAATTTTTAAAAAGATCATCTCAAAACTACAAAACAAAGTAAATATATTTAAGTAGTTATATCAAATATAGGTTTATGTATTATATAAAGTACACATTTAAGACACATTAATAAAAAATATATAAAAATATCTGATATAGGCCAGGAAGACGACTAAGTGAATAAAGTATTTGCCACACAAGCTGAGTTCAGATCCCAGAATCCACTGTAACATGAGGACCTGCTTGTTGAGGGTTTCTGTCCTCCCACCAGGTCCCACAGCCATTTAGACCCAAAGAAAATCACACAGAGGTCTACATAAGTTATAAACTCATTGGCCCATTAACTCAGGCTTCTTATTAGCTCTTATAACTTGTATTAGCCCATTATTCTAGTATATGTTAGCCACATGGCTTGGTACCTTTTTCAGTGGGACAGGTCACATCTTCCTTCTTCAGTGTCTGGGCAGGACTGCAGAGGGAGCTTCCCTCTTCCCAGAATTCTCCTGTTCTCATTGCCCTGTCTCTACTTCCTGTCTGGTTGTCCCGCCTATACTTCCTGCCTGGCTACTGGCCAATCAGCATTTATTGAAAACATAATTGACAGAATACAGAATTGTCCCACACCAATCCACTTAAAGCCAGATGCTGTAACTCTGAAGCAAGAGGACAGGAGATGACATGAGAGTCCCCAGAAACTCACAGGCACATGCGAAGACAAGAGACATTGTCATGTGGTGTGGTGGCACACGCTTTTTTTCCCCCTTGAGACAGGGTTTCTCAGTGTAATAGCCTTAGCTGTCCTGGAACTCACTTTATAGACCAGGGTGACCTTGAACTCACAGAAATCCCTCTGCCTCTGCCCTCTGAGTGCAAGGACTTCAAGGCTGTGGCACACACTTTTAATCCCAGAATTTGGGAAGTAAAGACAGGTGAATTTTTGTGAGTTCAAGGCCAGGTTGATCTATATAGTGAATTTCAGGCCAGTCTGAGCTACATACTGTTTGAATTTTAAAAAAAAGTCCAGGTGGTGCTGGCATATACCATTGATCCCAGCATTCAGGAGGCAGATCTCTGTGAGTCTGAGGCCAGTCTGGTCTACATAGCAAGTCTAGGACAGCTAGGGCAACATAGAGAAACCCTGTTGTGATAAAACTAAAAACCAAATAAATTTAAAAAAAAAAAAAAGAGTCTAAATAATTTAGAAGGTAGAAGGCAAGGATCAATACTTGAGGTTGCCCTCTGACTTGAGGTTGCACACATAATCATATGCACATACATGATAAACATATATACACAGAGAAGACTTTTTAAAATTGGCAAATAAATAAATACATTAGTAAATGGCTTAGGCGATAGCTCAGACAGTGAAGGGAGTATTTTCCATGCAAGCACAAGGACCTGGATTTGAGTTCCCAGAACTGATTATAACAAAGTCAGTAATGGTAGCATATGAGTGTAATTTCAGAAATGGGCATCAGATAGGTGATCCCTGGGTCAGCCAGCCTTGCATAATTGGAAAACCAATTATAATTAGAAAAATAGGCCAGGGACAGACTGTCTCAAAAAACCGAGGTGAAGGGTACCTGAGGAACATTCAAAGCTGACCTTGCTTCCATACTCATGTGCACACATACAAACAAGCAAATACAAATGAATATACATGCTAATGACTGTATAAACAAGTACTTTAAGAGTTCCAGGTAGGAGACCAATGGGACCTGAGCTATAAGGACCAGGGTAAGTGTCTTCAAGAGCCAGCTCCTGAAAGGACAGGTGACTGTGGTCAGAATGCACTGGTAAGAATGCCAAGGAAGCTGACGTGGCTGGGACATCATGCCTCTCAGCTTGTGAGAAGGATGTATTTGTATTCCCCTCACTTTCTGTATTTAGAACACAACACCTTCCACATAACAGAGATTTAATAACTGACTGGATGAAGGAAGCTGAGAGCAGACTAGATATTTTTTATAGCCTTAGAGGAGGAACATCTCAGTGAAAATGGCATTTCCTAACCTGACCTAGGAGCAGTAATGCTTCCCTGGAGACATTGAGAACCTAACACATCCTTGGCTATGAACTTGTAGGAGTGTTTCCTTAACTTGTACAGATGCTTCTGTATTCAATTTACTTAATTCTGTAAATTCTAAGAAACAGTAACTGCTTCTGTGAGTCCTTCATACTGTTCTAGCGCACAGAACTAGTCGTGCAAGGTAAAATCCCCACCACCCTGGAAGCTTTGCCGTGTAATCAGTTCCTGAGAGTCCCGGCTACACTCTGACAAGCTGTTCTCTGACTTTCAGTTACCTGAGAGTGCTTCTCCCCGTTGCAAGACTTCTTCAATATTGGCTACCATGATCCTCTGCACATCCTGCAATTCAGTGTTGATGGAGCCAAGGTTTCTCCGAGCACGACTATCAATGTAGAGCTTCTTGGTTTTTTGAATAAAGGTATCTAGAATGATGGGAGACAACCATTAACAATTTTTCTGTCCATCAAGCCACTAAAATAGGTCATTAGGACTTGAATTTACTCCAAGATTGGCCATTGCCCACTGTCTTGAGTTTATTACTACATCTGCCATCTGTGTGTTGTTGGTTTTGACCTCCTTGTAAAATGTTAAGATGACTGACTATTCAGGTGAACTGTTGTTGGGACACCTCTGAGTTTAAGGCATTTACTATCAGAATCCATAGAGAAATTTAGATCCATTCTAGTACCCATTACAGAAAACAGAAAAATTTCAAACTGTATTCAGAGAACCTCTGGGTTTCATTACTTAATTCTATACATCCCCTGAAATAACGCTGGCAACACTTTATCAGCACAGCCCAAAATGGCAAAGAGTTAGATCAGCAGTCTACCTTCCAAATCTACCCCACACTTCAACTTCAAATCACATGTGATAAAAAGCGTCCAACACCACCAATACAGAACTGCAGGAATGACTTATTAGAAATACGTTCAACTCTTGCCAAAACAATTTACTGCTGTTTATGCTGACACCTGACTTGGCTTTCAATCCCTGCTCCATTCTCCTGCACTTTGGGATGCTGGCCTGTGTGGAGCACATCAGGTTTGGCCATGGAGGATCTCCAGCAGGAGAGGGAGCAGGCAGTGCTGCCTGGTAGCCACTCACACTTTCTGGAGGACTCACTGTGGACTAGCAGTATTCCTCCATGGAAAGCTGCAGCTCCTTCCGGATGGCCTTTCCCCTAACTGTTCTCCTCTTCAGTTCAGAAACTGCTCTTTGCTTTGACATCTTCAGCCCGAGGATGGGAACAACTAGTGCTCACGGTCCCGAGTCACTACACCTGCTATTACTTTACAGTCCTTTCCTAGCTTTATTCAGCTCAGACTTCTTTGGGTAAGCCATTTATTTCCTTTGTGATCTTAATACACTTGTCTTACTATTCCCTTGGATTTACTAAATCTATCATCCAGAAAAATATCATTAAAAAAATTATGTATTATAAAAATTAGCATTACGCCATTTTTTCTCTATTACTAAAAGCAAGTCTAACAAACTTGAAAACTTTAGGAATTCTAACACATAAAAGTGTTCTCTTTTGACTAAGGATTTCAGCAATGTATTCTGGTTCTGCCTGTTCTAGCTCCCGAGGCTTATCACGCACAGGCCATATCCTGTGACCTACTGACACCACAATCTTTTACAGGTCTGACTGGTGCTGAACCTTCCCATAATTCCTGTGCAAACACAGACTCACACTTGCTACTTCTGAGTGTAGCAAACAGGGTTTTCAAATACTAGATATTTTCTAATTAGAGGTTCTTATTCTACTGAAAAAAAATTATCATCTTCACTGATTTCCAAATTCTGATTTTCATAAAATTAGTCTCACTTTGTGAGTCTACAGACAGGCGAAAAGAACTGTTATGACGAGGTAGTTGAGTATACTGTCATGCAGAATTTGTCACACAGACTAAACTACAGAAAGGCACATGGGGAGGAGGACAAAACACTGGAGAAGTTTACTGATAAGAAGGAAGCCTTCTTCATTCAAATAAACAAAAAGGTAAGTTGGAGAAGAGACAGAATCAAACTCTTCCTATTACTTAACTAGTCAAATTCCACAGGAATATTATAACCAGTGTATCACAAAGATTCTCCACAATGTTTACTCCCTTAACAGAGAAACGCAGGGTCTAGTCTTACCAAATTCAATGAAGGAATAGGGCCTAGACACGGTGGGCACCTTCTTCCCATGCTGCTCATCAAATTCCGAGTGCAAGTCTTCCAGGTAGGCAAAGGCCAACTTCTTAGGGAAGGCAGCTTCACACAAGACCAAGTAACACACGCCCTGCTCAATAATGTAGCTGGAGGGAAAAGCAGGACACAGTTACTCATGAAGGAACCATACTTCATGCTGAGGCTGACTTTTAGGGCCGCATCAGCTTTTGAAAACATCTGACCTGAGTATGGCTCACTTCAGATCACAAACCAACTATCTTCCCACTACTAAACACATATCCAAAGGAACAGAGCCGGCAAGACAGGCTCGGCACTTGTTCTTGAAAAGGATCTGAGTTCATTCTCAGCACTCACAGGGGAGCTCACAACCATCTGTAACTCCAGTTTTAGAGGATTTGAACACCTCTTCTGACCTCTGTGAACACCAGGCATGCACATAGTGCACACATATGTGTGTGCACACATACACAGGCACACACATGCAGCAGAAAACTCATATACATAAAATAAGAAAAACACCCACAAGAGAGTAAGCACATTGTAAGTGTTTATAAATCACACAATTATTCAATTAATATATATTAATATCTAAAAGGTTATTTTTGAAAGCTACGGGTGTGACTTCATCCATCCTTTGACCCTGTATGACAAAAATATTAGTGTAGACACATTAAAGTCCTTCCAGCCACAACATAAAATAGAACTAAAAATTTATGGAGGACAAAATGTTGAAATTTAAATGAGATAATGTTTACTGGCACAGAAAAAGTCACCTAAAAAGAGCCAAGCTGCCTATTTCTGGCTGGAAGAAGGGTGTAGAATATTACTTTAACTAGGCAGAGGTGTGTTGCATTTGTTTCTGCTGACTATGTTAAAGATGTAAAGACATGTTATTTATGCTGCATTTGTTTAACTATGAAAAGATATGTTGCTGTTTTACCTTGCCTGTCTAAGGCACCTGATTGGTCTAATAAAAAACTGACTGGCCAATATCTGGGCAGGAGAGGGATAGGTGGGGCTGGTGGGCAAAGAGAATGAGTAGGAAGAGAAAGAGAAAAAAGAAGAAGGAGGAGAGAATGAGGGAGAAAGAAAGGGAGATGCCTGGGGCCAGCCAGGCACTGTTAGTCAGCAGACAGAGTAGGACATACAGGGGAAAAAAGGTAAAAAGGTAAAAATCACCAAGGCAAAAGGTAGATAAAGAGAAACAGGTTAATTTAAGTTAAAAGAGGTAGCCAGAAACAAGCCTAAGTTTGGCTGAGCATTTAAAGCTAATAATAAGTCTCCTTGTCATGACTGGGAACTGGTTGGTAGCCCAAAAGCCAGGTACAGAAGAATTCTAATCAACTGGGAAAAATTTCAACAATGAAACTGACTCTTTCTGTGGCAGTGAGCTCTCTGGCATTCTGGAAAGGAAGGGGGTTTGTCACTACAGGCTAAAAGGCTATTCTTGAAAAAAAAGTTAAGCTACTAAAGCTTTTCAAAGCTTTTATTCACAGTACTCTATCCTAACAAAACATATACTAAATAGAGCTCATAAATGCAGTGGACAAAATCAGAGGTTCTTTGCTTTAGGTGGTTTAAAAGCACAAAGTCAGACAAAATTCGCATCTCTGCCTTCTGTTCCCTACTCTGAGGCATCCTGGAGTCCTATGAGGGACATCTAAAGACTTGCGTACTCTCTCAGGCACGGACACTGCTGCCCTCCCCCTCACACCGGCACCGGCACCGAATTCACTGATCTCCTTAACTTTAATCTGCGCCACCATTTATGCTAGCTTCCTTCCCAGAGGAGTAAACAGGACTTACTGCCCGACTTCAAAGCTACAAGGACACACACTACCAGTAAAATAAAGGTATATGCTGGCAGTAACCATAGCCTTTCAAATGAAACAGTTAAGTCACGCTTCATCACAGTCAGACGGCACATGTCTATGACAAACCAGACCCCACACACTTGCTTCAGATAGTCTTTCTCACAGTGGTGCTTTTACACACCTGGAGAAATTCCATTCCTTCTCTGTTCAAGCCTCTGTAATTTCTTTTTTCTGTGAAACTTTTACAAACCCTTTTCTTCTAGTCCCTCTCTTCAAACACCCAAATAGGAATTTATTGCTTTCTTCAAAGAACTTCATTTTCACTTCTTGTTCTAAAGCCCAGCTTCTTTACCGAGGTTTATGTTGGGGTTAAATCCCACTAAACCTCTCGGGCTTCAGAGGGATTGCTACAGCAGGCGAAAACCTGACTACTAAGGTCTGAGGGTAAGCGAAATAAATTATCTCACAGAGTCTTTTTATCATGTCCCATTTACTCTTTCTATGCGCTCTTGATGTTGCCCTTTCTATGTTCTTCCTCCATGTTCCTTGCTGTTCTACCCATCCCACTAGGTTTCTAGTTTATATACCCACGCAGACGTAGTTAACAAGCAGACATTTTTTAGGGCTAACAGGATGGATAAAAGACTGATAAGGTAGTGCCTTATATCTCAGAATGGGTGTGGCTGTGAAGCTCCCCAGGGAGGATTAGGATGGAGCTTGGCCCTCAGAATGCTGTATCTGCAGGCACCCAGGTGAGAAGAAATTTCTTTCTCTGAGGCTGTTTTTTTTCCTGCAAAGGTGCAAACAGTTAATTTCCTAGACTAAGACCTTGTGTCAAATGAAAGGTGAAGGTAAGTACAGAATATTAATAACTTGTTAGGGTAGAGCAAAGACCAGTGGATTATACCTTCCTGAGTCTGCTACCATTATGGAAAGGAGAAATGTCGTGATTTCACAAGGTTTCTACAGAATTGACAGTGACTATCCAAAAGACAGCTGTTCCTGAAGCTTTGCAGATCTGGTTCCCCACAAGTTGTACACTTGTGGGTGTGTCTGTGAATCTGTCAGCTAAACATTCACTGTATAATACTTGGGACTCACATCTCTTCTTAACTGGTGGATTGTGACCCTATATGGCACGGTTTAGAAGAATGTAGAACTCTGGAAAATCTGGCAACACCTGAATGTTTCTGAATGAGCAAAAACAAAATGGAAACTGGAGCCCATATGAACAAGGTATTTCTATCAGGGCTTTGCAACAATGTATGGCACACTTTCGTTGCAGCCTCACTTCTGAACACATGTGTCAAGACACGTTCCAACAAATGTCTGGAACACACGAGCTCAGTTCTGAGACTGCTCTGTCATGAACTAAAGTGTTCCTTTGTGGAATATAGCAAGTTTTCTGCTCTTACAGAAAAAAAATGATGATTTGATAATAGAAAACAAAGGCATTTCCCTATCATTATTCCTCACTATGTAACTAACAAAGTAGTATTCATTTTACTATTAGTCATGTTTGATTTTAAAACCTGCTGTTTGAGTTGCATTAAAAAAAAATAAAATCATTAAATGAATTTTGGCTTGAAATCTGGACAGAATTTCCACCAATTTCTGAAATGGCCTTAACCATGCTTCTGCCATTTTGTACTACATACTTATGCAAAGCAGCGTTGACAACTATAAAATCAAAATGAAGATAAACTCTGAAAAACACTGATGATGCTCTATACCCTGCAGAATCAAACATTCAGTCAACTCAACCTTTATGTAAAAATAAGACACATTCATCTCATGAGCATGTAAATTTGCTTATGTTTTAACAAAATAACAAATTTACTTATACACCAAAGAATGACTTAAAAATAAAATTTTGAATAATTTATGACCAGTAAATATTTGTGTACCTGTTTTATGTACCTATATATTCAGAGTCACGTAAAAATTTCATGGGCAGAAAAGTAGGTGGAAAAGTTGAACAAGCCCTGCTCTAAAGCACTGTGCTCTTTTGATGTGCCTCTATTAGGAAGAACACTGACCCATTAGGAGGCAAAGGAAACAATACAAGGTCCGGCAAAGAAGAAGAAGCCTTTACTAGCTTTTCAGCAGAAAAAAAAAAAAAGCCAAGACTCTACAGGAATCAGAAGAAAATTTCTGTCCAAGTTCACAAACTCTTTCCTAAGTCTTTTGTTCTCCAGTCCATGTAGAGCTACACAATCGTCCTACAGTATCTGCAGGATGCATCCAGGATACCCAGAGTTACTAAAATTGGAAAATGCCTACGTTCCTAACACAAGGTGAAACAATATTTGCAAAAAGTCCATGTGTATCTTTTTGTAGACTTCAAATCATCTTAAATACCTAATAGAGTATAAATGCCTTGTTAATAGCTGTTATGTTGTTTAGGTAATGATAAGAAGGAAAAAACCCACAAAACCCATGTCTGTTTAGAACAGATACAAGTTTTTAAAATATTCTCAATGCATGGTCCTTTGCTGTGGACATGGCTTCCACAGAGGCAGAACCTGTAGACGTGGAAGATAACTGTATCATATATATAATTAAATGAATACATCTGCACTCTTTTGGCTAAGTTGTCTAGGAGTCTCAACTCATGGGCTCCTACAGGTCTCCTGCCTTAACCTCCAGACTGGACCAGACTACAGGCGCATGCTACCTCATATGACCAAATGGCTCTTTTTTTGGTGTTAATTAAAGTATCTTTAAAAAAATGCCTTAGATAATATGCAATTACCTTATAAAATGTGGTGTCTACCATTTTCTTTTTAAAGCATACCTTATTTTGATAAGCTGAAGTACTTTTGCTTGCAGTGTTGCTTATTAGCTGTTTGGTTTTCAACAGCTCCTCCTTGTCCTAACAGACCTTTCCACCTGGGCTGCTGTCACAATGAAGCTTACTTAGCTGATCCTCTTTTATTTTGCTGTGATCGTCTATAACATCTTTCCTTTTCAATCTTTTCTGATTTTTAAAGACTCAACTTGGCATGTATCATTTAACACCAATTATCTATAGATAATTAAAAATCCAATAAAGTTCCTGAGATGGTTGATACTGTCAACTTGAGGGAGTTTCTACACTGACTTAACTGAGATGGAAGACCAACCCTAAACATCTGACACCCAGGGCTGAATAAGCACGAAGGAGCAAGCTGAGCACAGCACTCCTCTCTGCTTCCCGCCTACAGCCCTCCCCACTATGACTTTACTGCTGTCATGGAGTGCCCTCTAGGAGACAGAAATAAACCCTTCTCCTTTATTTCGCTTCTGATCGGTTCTCCGGTACAGCACTGAGAAAGTAACACAGTTCCTTCCATCCCTCTCTTAGCTTTGGGCATTGTTCATAAGCATGGAGTGCCTGGGGATACTGTTAAGTAGAAGGTACTTTTCTAGCATGCATGAGGGCACTGGGTTCAAGCTCCAGTAATAAAACCACCACTTCTATAGCCATTGACTTTGATGCTTTTAAATTCTTTTATAGTTTTTAAATATTATTGTCTATTCTCTATGTATCAAGCAAGATACTAAGTACATATGAATCTCCTTAAAGTCCTCGTAGAGAAATCCTTTGAAGAGAAAACCCGGGCTTGGAGATGTTATATTAATTTGGTTGGTAACGTCTTTGAGCTATTTGTGCATGGCTCCAAGATGTTTCTAAAGCAAGAAGTTACCTGTTATTACATGATAGGTATGGTATAGAATTTGCTGGGCACAGGTTAACAATTTAAATTACCGCAAGCATGTTAACTTAAAAAAAAATGAGGATTTCAGTTTTCTAGAAAGAAGGCCAGAAAAAGTGCTTCCACAAAGAGACTATTTTTAAAGCTATCTTTATATTTAAGAAACTGTTACTTTTCTGGACTGGGAGATGGCTTAGTCAGTAAACTACATGTCTTGCAAGCTTGAAGCCCCAAGAACACGTTTTGTTTTGTGTTTGTTTTTAAGCGTTAGGTGGAACACACATTTATAATCCCAGCACTGGAGAAGGAGACAGGCTGGGACTCACTCCAGCCAACTTAGCCTACTTGGGAGTTCTGGGCCAGTGAGAGATTGTTGTGGACAGAGCCTGAGGACGTCACCCAGGCTGTGCTCTGGCACTGGCTTATGTGTGCACACATGCACACACTCTTGTACAAAGCCTCCTATGAGGAAACAACACTGCTACTTTTTAAAAAATGTTTTTAAAAATTATGCATATATGCATTTATTTTTAAATGCACATTTAAAAACAGAGTATATGGGGGAGGTACATGTGTGAGTGGAGGCAACACGGAAGTGTACAAGAGAGCATCTGATGCTCGGGAGCTAGAATTACAGGCGGCTGTGAACCACTAGGTAGGGGTGCTGGGAACGGAACCTGGTCCTCTATAAGAACAGGAAGTGCTCTTCACCACTGAGCCATCTCTCCAGCCCTACTGTCATGTTCTTAGAAGATGCTACATCACTGAGTCTCATACTTAAATGATCACAAGGAAATCAGAGCTATACTCACTGAAAAGTCATGGCTCCTGCTTCCAAGGTACATCTGGTAGGGGACTGTTCGTTCAACTTTCGAAAAAGCTGCTTAGCCTGACTCTGATACTGTTGAAGGTCCCGGCCTGACTGAAAGAAGATAACTTCAATGAAAAATTTAACACACACACACAAAGCTGTATCAGTTAGAAGCAGCAAGATATCACAAGAATACTATGTAAATAAAGTCCTTCATTTAGCGGTTAATAAGATTCATTTCAATAAAGAAAAATGTCTAACTTTTAGAACAAATAAGAAAATCTAATTCCTAGTTTTTCCAAGACCCCAGTACTTAGTTGCTAAGAAGCAAAAGTGTGTATGTCAACTACATGTAAGGCACTCAGTGTTCTCTTTACCATGAGGGTACTATCCTCCTCCTCACCCACTTCCCTCACAGCTACTGGCATGAAACCACACATCCTGTGACACACCCTGGAGAAAGTTCTGAGAACCAAAGACCGGTGACTCTCATTTTGGTGTTGGAGTATCAACAGAATCTTCCCCAAAAGTGGAAGAGCATTTAAGTAAAACTACCTGCATGCCTGTGACTGAAAACTCACGGACACTACCACTGTAACTAGGCAGAAAGGCCAACTATCCTTTATTACCAGAATCCATTTGACTCTCCAGTTTGGGCAGCAAATGTGAATTCAGAGATATGTGTAAAAAGGATAACACTCAAATGGAACAGTTAGTATTTCTCTGAATAATTTCTTAAAAAGAAAAGGAGGGGTATACTGTAGTCACATCACTTGGAAAGGATCAACGGCATACCTTACCAATCTACTACATGAAGAGTGAGAAACCAACAGACATTACTAACTCACCCTCTTCCTGGGGAGGGAGGAGGGCATTCTGTAGCTATGGTCTGAAGCTCTCTACTGCTCAGATCAGTAAGCTGGAAATTTCACCACCAAGCTGATGGTAGAGAAGTGGAGCCTCTGGGAGATGGTCAGTTATGATGAATGAGCGCTAATGGCTGAGGTTGATGCCCCTGTATGAAACCCCAGAAGCCTAATTTGGCCCCTGTAGCACATAAAGACCCACACAAAGTTGCTATCTATGAACTAGAAGCAGACACCAAGTCTGCTAGCCTTGTCCTCTTGGATGTCTAGTCTCTAGACCTAGAGAAGTATCTCTTGTTGGTTATAAACCAGCCAGTTTATACACACTGCCATGTGACAGAAAGCCCTAATGGCCACATTTTTGTAATTATTTATTTTGTATAGAAAGACAGACTGGCCTTCCATTGGCAGACATCTCATCATGCTGAAGTAAAAGTGGCTATATTAGTTCTCCCACAGTCTGGGGGGGACACACCACGAAATATCAAGCTTCTAGACATACACCACTGAGCCAACAGTAGAAACAAGGAGGTAGTTATAACATGACAGGTCTGCAAAGACGCAAGTACACAAAGATAGTGACCTAGAATGCCAATATAAATGAGGTAATAAATTAGCATGAGGGAAGCCAGGACAGTCAGACAGAGTGCACTAACTGTGGATTCATATTGTTTACTATTGCTGTTATGGCAATGATCTGTTATAACGCTATTTGTTTGAGAAATGCTTCGGTATCAATGTACAATGTATGTGCATATTATGTCAATTCACACATTAAACAATATTAAGTAGTATGCATGCATGCATCTATCCATGACCGGTCAGCCAGAAGATGTTAGTGAATGTTATCACACTAACATCAATAAGAACTGGTGAACGACATCCTATTTTTATATGTGAATGGAATTTACCAATCTGTTTGCTTCAGCATGACATTACGTGGAGAAGGAGATCTGAACCCACACCAGCACTGGTAACGGATCCAGCTAATGTTGGGAATGTCACTGAAGTGATAATGAAGAACAGCATGCATGATTTCAACCATGGCTCCACACTGGATCACCTAGTGACTTTAGAAAATATTATGCGCAATCTTCACTCCTAAATCAATAAAATAACATTGCTCTTTCAGTTGCTCAAGGCAGATGAACACCTTAAAGGCACAGCTCAAGAAAATGATGGCAAAAACCCAAAACAAAACAAACAGCTCACAAACAAAAACACAACCCTGACAATCAAATAAAAATTGATACAAATCTCCCAACTTTGTAAGACACAATATAAACCTGAGAGAACGAAACTAAAAGTCATACTGACCATAGAAATAATGGTTGGAAGCATGCTACAATTTCAAAGTTTGAAAAAAAAAAAAAAGAGCAATGTTATGCACATTGGGCAAATCTACATATAGAGATTATATTATGACAATCAACACTAATGTTGGTTCAGCTAACATTACAAAATCATTTTGGCTAAATAATAGTTTTTCTGACATATTTACACAATAGACTACTAGGCAGCCACTAAAATATTTAATGATATGAGACAATATTCAGCACATACAACTGTTACTGGAAAATGAAGTCAGTCTTATAGTATAACTCATTATTTAATTTTACATACACACATGGGGAAGAGGAGAGGGAGAAGAAAATATGAGAATATTTGAGTATAGATTATCGGAAATAAATACCATTAGCCCTTTTTGGTTATATAAGTCATTAAACTTTTTAAATAAGCATGGATTAATTCTACAGTATAAAAATACTCATTCATTCCAGTTCATTGCATCTTTGTACAAAGTTTGCTATGTGCAATTCTGGTTTGTAAATTTAAAGACAGGCTAGAATTCGGAAACTTTAGAAATAAACAAAGTTGAGACTTTCTGTCAGGGACTGTTCTGAACATTTTACATAATTTAACTAATTTAATCACCCTATTTGCCCGAGGAGTTGATTAGAATTATTATTCCAATATTACTTTAGAAACCAAAATTGGCCAAGGACTCTATGGGGCTAGAAGGGGAAGTGCTAGGATATGACCTAGATATTCTGACCCCACAGTCTCCACTTCAAACACTATGACATCCCACCTTCTAGACCATGTCTTGTCAATCATGTAATTCACAGGAAATGCTCAAGGAGCTATGTGGTAGCTGATCGAGACCCCACAAAAACAACATAACCACTGCTTTACAGACTGATGTGACTTGCTTTCAATGTCAAAACCACAAAGGACCCACAGTCAGTTAGCTCAGCTAAAAATACCTAAATGCCCTGATTGTGCTTTCTACTTCATGTAGAAGGAATCAAACGTCTGTCTGCCCTGTGAGATATATAGTACTCCAATAATGAAGAGAATGAAAACAGCTGGCTTTGCCATGCGGCAAACTTGAGGTCGTCCACCGGTATATTTAGGGTCATCTAGTACGCATAGGACTGACTCTGTATTACAGAAGGTACAAGACAGTGATTTGCCGCAGAATCTCAGTACTTTTGCCATCTCACCTAGGCCTAGTAGACAACTAGTGCTACCAAATAGCATCTTTTACCTTTCTAAGAATGTTTCAGACTCGGTTTTGTTTTACAAACCAATGAATATACCAGGTATACTTACAAAGCACGGGTGAGAAGTTCTTTCCAGCATGGGTGGCCCCTCAACAGCTGCATAACAGCACTGATGACCTCATCCTTTTCATTATCTTCCACTTCCCACAGACTTTAGCGCTGCCAAAGGTCACTGTTTTCTCTAAGGACATTTCGCTAAGGTCTTATCATCTCTGGATCCTTGATAAACTCAGCTGGTCAAAGGTTAGTTCGACCAAGAACCAGCCTTTTCCTCTGTAGGCAATTATAGTAACCGCCCTTAAACAAGGGAAACGAGAGTTCTACCGTACAGCAGGTGCTTGTTTTACTGGAGCTCCCTATCATCTACCTGCTTCTAACACCTTTCCCGAAGCTGAACTGCCTTCCAGAACTAGAGCAAAATTAAAGCAAATACAATAATTTTGAGGTGGAATAGAAAGGTAGATAAAAGAAACGGCAAACATCCTAAAAGGAAAAACGTGTCCTTAGAGAGAGAAAAGAACAAGAGAGAGAGAGAGAGAGAGAGAGAAAGGAGGGGGAAAGGAAGAGGACTGAAGAGGACTACCAGCCAGTGAGTCTGGGTTTGTTCACCTCTCTACCTGCCCTAAGCCTAAAGTTCTAGTTAAGCCCATAGCCAGCGCTGTATAAACTGCCCTGTCTATACTATAGGTGTCACTCTGGACTGCCTTATCTGAGTAACCAGTCATCCTCCGTAACACAGCAGTTAACAGCATATACAGGGACTGGCACCTAGTAAATACCTAAAACTAATCTCATGAGCACCGTACAAATAATTAAAAGGACATGAATTACTTTGGCTTGAACAATTAGCGGACTTAACATAAAACTATTTGGTCAAAATAATCTATGCCTTAAAAGTTATTTCTGCCGGGTGATAGTGGCTCACGCCTTTAATCCCAGCACTCGGGAGGCAGAGACAGGCAGATCTCTGTGAGTTTGAGGCAGGCCTGATCTACAAAGTGAGTTCCAGGACAGCACCAAAGCTAAACAGAGAAACCCTGTCTCAAAAAAAAATAAGGCAGAGGGATCAATTCAAGGCAAGTACCAGCTATAATAGAACATGTACCAAATTTAAAAAAAAAAAGTTACTTCTGTATTAGTAAGAATTGAATGCATGGTTGAAAAGTCTTAAACGGGACAGAACAGTGGTTAGGAACTTAGGTTCTGGTCTAGAGCCAAATTGATACTGATAAGAAAACAGAAGCTGATTACTATAATCAGCAATTCTCAATCAGGACTAAATTTTGTCCCCAAAGGAACTTTTGGAAGTGTCTAGAAGCAGTTCAAGTTGTAAGAACAAGAGGTCAGGGAATGTGCTCCTGCCATCTGGAAGTAGAGGCCAAGGATATTAGGAGACATCCTACAAGGCACAGGACAGTCTCTGGCAATATGGAATCATCCAGTCTCAAATGTTAACAGTGCCAGGTAAAACAGGGCCCCCAGCTTGTTAGCTGTGTGACTTTAAGCAAGCGGCCTATTGTCTGTAAGCCTCACGGCTTCCCTCTCTATGAAGGGTGATGAGAGCACGTACTGTAACACGGACGGTATGAGGATGAAGTACTGCACTTATCAGGCTCGGGACAGTGCTGCTGTGTACTGGACACTCTATAATGCTCTGTGCACTGTTAGGATGGCAAAAATCAGCATACGATGGATGCTTTCTGCAGACATTAAGAGTTCAGAAAGAACATTATTTAAAATCGAAATTACTAAAGGAAAATAATGGGATCACAAAAACACTTCTGGGGAGAATTTCTTGTCAATGAAATAAAAGCAACCGGTTTTGGCAGATCAATAACAAATAAATACCAAGTTTAAAGTTATGAATTTTTCAGAAAATTATCCAAGCAGAAACTAGGGGCCCACTAATAATAAATAGCATCTCAAATCCACTTTGGTCCCCCTCCTCCAATAGAATTCAATGCAACTGCCCAGATTTTGCTCCTCTCTACCCCACTGCTACCCCTCACGGGAAAAAAAATATTTCTCAAAGTATGTATCTTCTACGATCCGCTCCCCCCCGCCCCGGCCATCTCCTTTATTCAGACCATATTCTTGGTCTCATTTGAACAATAGACTTTATTAGAGCAGGTGAAAATCAGGCATAACTGTGGAGGTAGAAACTGTACTGAACTTTGACAACTTTACAAGTGGCAATATTACCTCATCCTCTTTCAAAAGATGTCATCAGGCTAGGTCAAGGATCAGGTGCTACAGGAAAACGAGGTGAAGAAATGAGGGTGATCTTCCCCGACATAAGTCATCAACAGCCTTAGCAGCAGCAGAAAACCAAAGTCCTGAATTTTAAGAAAGTCCCTAAAAACTCATCTCAAACTGGCTGGGTGATCACAATGTGCCAAAGGAATCCTTTCTCCGGAGCTTTTTGTCTAAAGAGAAACAGGTAACATCAAACTCTAACTCCTCCGACAAAGATTTCTTCTCACAGGTAGTGTCTCTACCTGCAAACGGTCCCAGAGCTACGGGAGAGGAGGAGGGAGTGCCTGCGAGGTTGCCAGGGTCTCGCTTGCCCAAGGAAGGAATCCATAGCTGGGAGCAGGGCGAGCTCTCAGGGACTGGAGGGCTCCGGGTGCAGCTTACCTGTTCGTCCTCCTGCATCGAGGCGGCCAGCGGAAGCCCGTCCGCTACGCGGGCGATCATCGTCAGCAGCACCATCTTCCCAGACTATGGAGACCCGGCCGCCTCAGTCGCTGTCCTCTCTTCTCCCGCGGTGGCCAGTTACACCTACCGCTCAGTTCCCCAACAGCTAGCCGCTGGCGTCTCCGCTTCCCGCTGAGGTGGCCGGAAACGGCTCCAGAGCTTTCCACTACCGGTCCCTCCAATTGACTTCCCGCCGAGAACCACAACCACCGGAACTTTAGTTCCGCAGTCTTTCCACCTACCCAGCCAATTAGTCAAGTCCCGCCCACTTTTGTGATTTTTTTTTTTCACTAAATCGCGTCTCTTGAAGGGGCGTGGCACCCAAGCTGAAACAATTTTCTAGTTTCTTTACACTTGAAGTGTTCGAAAAAGGGCTAGAAAGGTGACTGAGAGCGAACTTTTAGACGAATGGAGCGTGAAGCAATTGAAGAGCTTTGTTTTCTGATTTTTTTTTACAGAAAACTTTGTGTGTGTGTATGTATATATATATACATATATATTTACATTTGTATATGTCTGAGATTTTTTGAGGGGTTTTCTGGTTTTAGTGTTGAGGTCACAAGGTTCTTAAGCAGTAAGTGGCAAGAGATCAGCAAATAGGGACTGGAGAGAAGGCTCGGGGACACCAAAAGATCTCTCTGCTCTTTGAGAGGACTGATCTCTACAGTCTCTGCATGCACGTGGTGCACAGATATAAGAGGAGGCAAAACACCCATACACGTGAAAATTTTAAAAAGAGATCAGCAAATTTTTACTATATAAACGAACAAAAATTGCATAGGTTCTCCCCAAATCTAGGCTCTTCTGTCATGGTACAGAAAGGGTGATCATACGAGGCTTTTCAACGACTTAGTTTTCACTTGCTTTTGAAGCACCCTCTAGTCAGCTACCCTTAATGAGGGGTCCTAGTCTCTTTGTTCCTTGGTGTCCTCATCTGTAAGAAAGGAATATTGTTGGTCTCTACAGAGTTTTGTGAATATTAGATGGGAACATGTAGGTACAATGGTTTTGTAAGCTAAAAAATGAAATTATAAAAATGTATTTATTACATCAGTAACAACTATTCTTTGTTAAATGCTTATAGTTTTATGAATATTTGTAAATTTAGCCAAACAGACCAGTAAGATTTGTTAGTTGAAGGCCCCCACTTCATAGTTGGAGAAGCTTCAGAAAGAATTTTTCCAAGAAGGTCACATAGCTATCAGTGATGTGAATGGAATTTGAGTTTAGGTTAAACTTTAAATACTGATATGATAATCATTCTCTCACAGTCTCTCCCCCCACTCGGACAGGATCTTGCTATGCAGGTCAGGTTGGCCTAGCGCTCACATCCAGTACGTGCTAGCGTTGGAGTCATCACCACATCCTGCCTCAGCTTGCCACATACTGGGAATACAGTGTGAACCACCACCCCTGGGTTCTGATGTGGTTCTTCTTCACCTAGAGATATAGGATTGTTGGGGACTGTGGACCACCAGACCCTGAATTTCCTGTAAACAACTTGTTTTCCTCTGCTCTAAGCAGCCTGCAGCTGCTTTGAGCATGGGACCCTGATGACAGGGGAGTAGTTTCTGGTGGCCCTGACTCTGAAAGACCCCCCCCCCCCACCCCGAGAGCTGGAGCATGGCCATTGGTCAGGGAAAGCACTATATAAGCTGCTCTGGAACACAATAAAGTGGGCATTCTTGGCATTCTTGTTTCAAGGATGACCCGTGTCTCTGTCTGTGTGTCTTTGTGTGTTTAAATCTCCAGGTCCTTGCCCGAGACTCGGGAACCCTCTCATAGTGCAGGCACCACACTACAGGCACAGTACCATAGTACACGTAGTACAGGCGCTACAGGACTGTATAGTACACGTAGTACTGATGGACATTACATAGGATAAATAGTATACGCTTTTGTTACAATTTAAACTACCTTCATCAATTATTCAGAATTATTCATGAGGCTTTTGAGTTAAGATTCAATGAGACTCCGTGATGGACTCCACAATGAAAGATGAAGAATTGGAAAAGATAAGAGAAAGAAACTGATGGTGCTATTAACAGAGACAATGTGGAGTGGAAAGCAATTTGGGGGTGTATAATGCTTAATTTGGCAGGGTCTTAATATGTTTATAGCTATCTCTAACTTCTTCCTTCCATTCAAAAAGGATATGACTTCTACCACAATCTCAAATGATTGTCATCGACCCTGGTAGAACGTTTCTAGTATTAGGAAGTTAATGACAAATATTCCAATAAGGCTACTGCCATGTGGGTCAGGGAAGCAAAGAGAGCAAAACATAGTAGGTGTGTGTAGAGAAGCTGGCTCGGAGTGAGAGTCTCAGCTTTGTTTCCATTCGAGGCCCCCAGCATCTGCTAAGGCCTGTGTGCATATTGCCTCTGCACTTATCAGGCACCATTGCTTTTTAAAATGTATTTTCATTTTAAAAATTTTTATGTTAGCACATAAAATTGGACTTAATTATGTGTTTCCATGAGTATATGCCATTTACCATTGTTTCCTTATGATAAATTCCACTCCTCTTGCTTAGGCTACTTGGGGTATAGCCACAAAATTTCTTTAATGGGTCAAGTTCCACCCCCACCCCCACCCCAATCCTGAAGGACAAGCTCAGACCTTACACAAGCCAGGCAAAGCTCTACAGCTAATCTACATCCTCAGCCTTCTACCAACCATCTCTTGAAACAACATTCATATTGTACCCTTCATGGTCTCCTTTTAAACATACTACATGATTCTGGTGCCCTTGAACACTGGAGTTGTGATTCCAAAAAGGGGTTGTGATCTTCTTAGGTTGCTCAATAGCAGTTGGAAAAAGCTAGTACTGTGAATGACCAGAATCTCAGACCGAAGGGTCTCTGGAAGCTGAGTCATCTTTGCTCCCGGCTCTCTGCATTGTCCCATACACATCTGGTACTGCCTTGCTCTTTGATACCTTGAGCTGTATAACAATGACCAACACTGTCAGAGGTACAGGGAAGGCCCTCCTTGACTGTTTTATACTTAATGAAAAAGGAATATTCGAATTGCTAAAGTTCATGTCTATCCTTCACCTCATAACACACAAATGTTATGAAATGAGTAAAATTCCAGAACCTTGGCAGTGGAAATTGGGAGAGGCAGGGGAATTCTCATGTGATGCCAGAGAATTCTTAAACCTTAGTAAATAATTGAATAACACACACACATCCAAATTAAATTAATTCATATTAAGTCACTGTACTGGCTGGTTTTCTATGTCAAATTGGCACAGGCAAGAGTCATGAAAGGAAGAAGTCTCAGTTGAGGAAATGCCTCCATGAGATCCAGCTGTAAGGCATTTTCTCAATTAGTGATTGATGGAAGAGGACCCAGCCCTTTGAGGATAGTGCCATCGCCTGGGTTGCTGGTCCTGGGTTCTATAAGAAAGCAAGTTGAACAAGTCATTAAGTAGCTCCCCTCCAAGGCTTCTGCATTAGCTCCTGCCTCCAGGTTTCAACCCTGCCTGAGTTGTTGTTCTGACTTCCTCCAATGATGTGTAATAATGATGTGTAAGCCAAATAAATCCTTTCCTCCCAACTCCCTTTTTGGTCATGTTGATCAGATGAAGCAATAGAAACCATAACTAGGGGCTGGAGAAATGGCTCAGTGGTTAAGAGCATTGCCTGCTCTTCCAAAGGTCCTGAGTTCAATTCCCAGAAACCACATGGTGGCTCACAACTATCTGTAATGAGGTCTGGTGCCCTCTTCTGGCTTGCAGGTATACACACAGACAGAATACTGTATACATAATAAATAAATAAATATTAAAAAAAAGAAACCATAACTAAGACAGAAGTTGGCACCAGGGACTGGGGTATTGCTGTTATAGGCCTGACTGTGTTTTTGGTTTGGAGGAATTTGGAATTTGGGTTAGGAAAGCAGTGGAATGCTTTAACCACTGCTTAATGGATCATACTAGTAGAAGCATGGAAGATAATGGTGCTGAGGATGATTCAAACTGTGGGCGGTGGCTCAAGAGGTTTCAGAGAAGAATGTTAGTATGTTAACTAAAAATTGTTCTTATGATATTTTGGTGAGGAATGTGGCTGCTTTTTGTTCTTGTCCAAAGAGTCTGCTTGAGGCTAAGTGAAGAAATTTGGATTAATCTCATTGGCAGAGGAAAGCTCAAAACAACACAGTGTGGACTCTGTCATATGGTTATTAATGTTAACTTTAATGAAGAATTATAATGAAAATGAGCAAACTGAGAAAGTAAAAATACAAAATGTATAATTTGAGGAGAAAAGGAGCACTGGGAAGTGGAATGGAGATAAATCCTGTGTTCAAGGAGATTAAACAGATTAAGAAATGGAATAAAGGGAGTGGTGACCTCAGAGTAAGATCTCACCCAGCTAGTTTTCCAATATGTGAAGAGGAATTAAAGAAAAATTTACAGTCAGCTGTGGTGGTACATACCTTTAATCCCAGCACCAGTAAGGCACAGGCTGGTGAATCTTTGAGTTTGAATCCAGCATGAACTACGTATCCAGTACCAGAATACCCAAGCTTTGGCAGTAAAGGTAACCATCAAAAATAGAAAGCTGGTGAATATGCAATTGAAAGATCTTTGAGTTCAAGGCTAACCTGGTGTACAAACCTGGTTTCAGCACAGCTAAGCCTGGGCAGTGAAGGAAAACATCAAAAATAGAAAGTTGGTGAATATGTAATTAAACAAGGAGGCCATGCTCCAGTCCCAGTAAGCAGCAGAACTTGGCAGCTTCGGCCATATGGTTCTAGATTTAAGGATAGAAGAAAAGGGCTAAGAAATTTGCCTCCAAAACTAAGCAAAGCTCTCTCCAAGGCCAGGCAGTGTCAAGGGTGTCCCTGAAAAGATGCCTAGAGGGGGCATTGCATGAAGCTGTGAAGTTGAAGCCTGAATTTCCCTAGAGACTCAAGGTGTTGGAGATACCAGAGTCATGGGTTACCTGTTCAGGAAAGCTGCTAACAGGGAGTGGAACCAGCCGAAGAGAAAGAAGTGTGTTGCAGTCAACAATGCTGAAATTAGTTGGAAATCCAAAGAGTGTCTTGATTACAGACACGGAGATGCAGAGTTCAGAGTTTGCCCAGGTGGTTTTCAGTCTTACTTTGGTTCAGTATTTCATCACTATGCTCCCTTCCCTATATCTTGGAAATATGTGGTCTGTTTTCTTATTTTTTTTATTTTATAGGGGATTATTGTTAAGGGATACATCTCAAAAGAGACTTTTAACTTTGGATATTTAAACATTGTTGAGACTGTGATAGACTATGGGGACTTTTGAAGTTGGACTAAATGCATTTTGCATTATGATATTGTTACAAAGGGACCATGGAGTGGACTATGGTAGTTTGAATGTAATTAGTTCCCATAAGATCATAGGGAGTGGCACTATTAGGAGATGCAGATTTGTTTGAGTAGGTGTGGCCTTGTTGGAGGAAGTGTGTCACTGTGGGGTGTGCTTCGAGGTCCCATATATGCTCAAGCCATGCCCAATGTATCAGTTCACTTGAGTTGCCATGGACCAAAGATGTAGAATTCTCAGCTCCTTCTCCAGCACTATGTCTGCCTGCACACTGCTGTGTCTCACCATGATGATAAGGGACTGAACCTCTGAACTGTAAGCCACCCAATTAAATGTTTTATCTTATAAGAGTTGCTGTGGTCATGGTGTCTCTTCACAGCAATAGAAACCCTAACAAGGACAGGTAGCTTTTACAGTCTGTAAATAAAGATTGAACTTAAACTTAACAAACAAACAAAAAATACCACCACAAGCCTCTACACTCACACAGGGTAAAGAAACTCTTAGGCCCTAGTGGGTAGCACCCAGAGCCTACCGAATTCTCAGTGTTACAGAGTGAATGAATGAGTGGTCTGTCTCAGGGGTTGCAAACAATCCTCATTGGCTGTCTATGACACAATCCATAGTTGGCAGTAGACAAAGACATATTCGTTATCTATTTCTTTCATGCCTCCAATAACAATAGATAAATAAAAGATTTGCTGCTCAATTATCAGAAGCAGTAAGACACACTGAGCCATATAGAGAGAGGAGACAATGGACAAGCTATGATACTTTGCTGACAGTGACTCTGTCTCTCTCCTATTTCCCCAGACCTAACTTTAACCAACCCTGTTACTTTCCACCCCTCAGTCTGAATTAATAAAAGCATCGAATGATAGTTTTCCAGCAAGTAGTCATTCTCCTGTCCTTTAGGCCTGAGACTCTGCTTTTCCCAGAGACTTTCCCTCAGCCTCCTTTTCTTAGTGGATCTTCCCTGCTTGCAGTCTTCCAGCTCCTGCTTATTGTGTTGGGTTGTCTTTACTCACTCTAGTGGTTCTGTGTTACTGAAATTACTTAGTTACTTCTGAGTAATTTCTTTTTGATATCTTAAGATTGTACCTTTCAGTCACTCCTAGTCTCTTTTTCTCTTATGCTTATTAGGGAGGGCAGATACTGTCTATTAGCTACACAGTCAGATGTAAAGTTCTCTGTAGTAAAAGGAGCAGGCCATGTTCCCGGCACCCAGCTAGCTTAACCCCCAAAACAACCACACAGAAATTGTATTAATTAAATTACTGCCTGGCCCATTATATCTAGCCTCTTTTTGGCCAACTCTCACATCTTGATCTAACCCATTTTTAATAATTTGTATGTCACCATGAGGTCGTGGCTTACCGGGAAAGATTTAGCATGTCTGACTCTGGCGACTCCATGGCAACTCTCTCTGCTTGCCTTCTTTCTCCCAGCATTCAGTTCTCTTTTTCCCGCCCATCTAAGTTTTGCCCTATCAAAAGGCCAAGGCAGTTTCTTTATTCAACCAATAAAATCAACACAAATACAGAAGGCCCTCCTACACCAGTTCTCTGTGCTGTTTCTGTATGGAGGACTTGTTCATATCCCTTGGGAAGCCATAACTCAAGTCGCAGTGTTAGAAACAGCTCTGAGAAAGAGAGAGAGAGAGACAGAGAGACAGACGGAGAGAGAGAGAGCTCAGAGGTTAAGAGCACTCTAGCTGTTCTTGCAGAGAAGACCCAGATTGGACTCTCAGCATCCACATGGAAGTCCCCAATTGCCCAATTGTAACTCCAGTTCCAGGGGATCCAATGTAGTAAGTCTTTCCTGTCGCACTTTCTTGAACTGCCAGTCCCCAAATAGTGGCATGGAGACTTATTAATTGTAAAAACTTGGCCTTTAGCTTAGACTTGCTCCAAAATAACTCTTAAAACGTAAATTAACCCATTTACATTAATCTATGAAATGCTAAGTGGCTTTTTAACCTCTCCTTCATTCTGGATGTCTGACTTCCTCTGTCTTGTTAGTGTCTCCCATGAGTCTAGATTCTTCTCCAGTTCCTCTCTTTCCCTGGAAGTCCCTCCTAGTCTCTCCTGCCTTGCTTTTGGACATTCAGCTCTTTATTAAACCAATCACATAAATATATCTTCACACAGTGTACAAATGTCCTGCAACAAATCAATACTCTTTTCTGACCTCCAAAGACAACCATGCATGGACATGGTGCACAGACAGACATACTTGCAAGCAAAACACTCGTACAGATTTTAAAAAGCATGTTAAAAGTTCTGCTTTGTATATTTTATCTCTTCTTGAGGATATTAAAATGACAAGTTTCAGTTGGAATTTTGGGTGATGAAGGCATAATGTTGCTTTCTTCTTTTAAATTGATAAACACAAGAGTTAATCAGAAATGTTGCTACCACCTTATAAAAAGAATACATTGATTGACTGACTGCTTGATTGATTGATTTACACAGGGCATCTCACTATGTAGCCCCAGCTGGTCTTGACCTCAGCACTGTCTTGCCTCAGTCTTCCAAGCAGTGGTGCAATAGGTGTGTGTTACCATGGCCAGATCGATACTACTTTCATTATCGATCAAACTAAGTAGGAAAAAATGAATTTATATTTGTGTTGACCCAAAGGTTTTGCTAATATTTCACCCCCAAATAGGCAGGATTAACTCTCTGTCTTGCAAACACCGATCTCTCCTTCCCCAGATGAGTGGGCAGGCTGCTTACTACGTGGAAAAGATCACACCATTGTCACCCTTCTTGTCACGAGAGCACCTTCTCAAAACATTCAGCAGTCACCAGCAGACATTTCAGATTCTCTGTCAAGAAGGCATACCAGAACCCACAGGAGGACCTAAGCCTTTCTACGAGGTGGAACTGATCTTGGTTCCTCGGCCTTCTTTGGCCCACTCTGTTGGCATGGTGATCTCAGCTGAAATTTGGTCCAGATGTTCCTTCTCCACCAGCCTTTACCTGGGAAGAAGTTTTATCACAGCACTCTTTTTTGTGTTTGGATTTTATACGATCCAATGCCTATTTTCTTACATTTTAAAAATCATATTTATATACATATAAGTAACATGATACATATTGAGCAGGATGTATTTATATACTTAGGAATATATATGTATTCTAATGTTCATATATAATAATATATATCAATAATTATGATTATAATAACCATTAATGATAAAAGAAGCCATAAATTTGAGAGAGAGTAAGAAAGTGTATATGAGAAGGTTTAGAGAGAGGAAAGGGTAGGGATATGATATAATTATATTATAATCTCAGAAAATAAAAATTAAAAATTATATTTATTTATAGTGTTTGTGTGTGTGTGTTCCCAATTATCACACTGCACACGTGGAAGTCAGTGGACAGTGAGACTTGTCCTCTTGTTTTACTGTATGGCTCCTGGGGCTCGAACTGTGGTCATGAGACTTGGCAGCAGGCACCTTTATCTGCTGAACTATCTCATCAGTTCTCCAATGTCTATTTTATGAGTCTATTCATTCTGGGTGCTATGTATCGTTTTACTGAAAATTATGATTTTTATGTTCCATGATACAATATGTATTTTTTTTGTTGAAATCCACTTCTGTTGTTATAAATGCTAAAATCCTGTCTAGAATTACTGAATTGTGTTTTGGACTCTAAATTTACTTTTGTTTTTTGAGACAGGATCTCATATAACTTGGGCTAGCTTTGAGCTTACAATATACCTGAGGATCATCTTGAACTCCTGTTCTTCCAACTCCTACCTCCTAAGTGCTGGAATTATAGACACACTCTATCATACCTATGTCTTTTGGGTTCTCTTATATGTATGTAGGGGGCATGAATTTGTGTGTGCGTGTGCTTATAATGTGTGTGTGTGTGTGTGTGTGTGTGTGTGTTTGTAGTGTGTAAGTGGAAGCAGATGGTGATGTCAGGTGTCTTCCTCTGTTGCTTTCCACCTTGCCTTTTATTTTTATTTAATTTTATGTGTATGGGTCTTTGGCCCACATGTTTGTCTGTACACCTTGTATGTGTCTGTGGAGGTCAAAAGAGGGTGTTGGATCCCCAGGGACTGGAGTTACAGACTGTGTAAGCTACTACGTTGCTATGTGGGTTCTGGTAACTGAATCTGGGTCCTCTGAAAGAGCAGCCAGTGTTCTTAATTGCTGACCTCCCTAGCCAGCCCCTATGCCTTACCTTCGGAGACAGGGTCACTTCACTGACTCTGAATCCAAAGCAAGCTGGCCGACCAGCAAGGAACAGTGATCTCCCTGTCTCTGCATCCCAAGGCTGGGGTTGCAGATACACACTACCAGGTGATTCTTAGATCTCCCCGTCTCTGCATCCCAATGCTGGGGTTGCAGATACACACTACTAGGTGATTCTTAGATCTCCCCGTCTCTGCATCCCAAGGCTGGGGTTGCAGATACACACTACCAGGAGATTCTTAGATCTCTCCGTCTCTGCATCCCAAGACTGGGGTTGCAGATACACACTACCAGGTGATTCTTAGATCTCCCCGTCTCTGCATCCCAAGGCTGGGTGGGGTTGCAGATACACACTACCAGGTGATTCTTAGATCTCCCTGTCTCTGCATCCCAAGGCTGGGGTTGCAGATACACACTACCAAGTGGCTCTTAGACGCGTACTGGGGATTCAAACTCAGATGTTCCTGCTTATATGGTAAGGGCTCGAACCCACCGAACCCATTGAACCATTTCCCCAGCTTCTGCTTCTGGTTCTTCACAACACTCACATGCTGCCTGAAGTTTTTCAGTGTGTTCTAAGAGCTACTGTTGAGAAAAGCTAAAGTCCTAGTAGGCTAGAAGCCCTTACCTCACCTCTCACGTGTTTCCAGACAGAAACAGATGCTAGAATGACAGATGGTGCGGACTGTTGTTGTAAGACTTGAATAACATTTAAGCCACATTTTGGGAAGTAGAAAAAAGGGGGGATTCCCAAAAGTTGTACCAGAAGTACTTTGTTTTTTATCTTTGTTTTCATAACCTTGTAAATGTTAAAATTTTCTCAAATAGAATTTTCTGGAAGTTGGTGCTTGGGGTGGCAGAATTTGGAAGAGATACAAACTTTTTTTTTATACATAAGGACTAGGTCATAAGTGAGAGCTGGCACGTTGTTCACACCTGTGAGCCCAGCACTCAGGAGGATGAGATAGGAGGATTGCGAGTCCCAGGTCAGTGCAAGCCACACAGCGGGTTCCAGGTTTGCCAAGAATAGTGAGCCCCTGCCTCAAAAGAAAAAAATCAAGAACAAAATATGGAGTGTTATTACCAGCACTGATTCTACTCTCCAGATGCCACAATCCCCAATGTTGATGTTCTGAAATACTGAAATTTCCCAGCCACAGGTCCTAAGACTGTAACACTCAATGTGGAAGTGGAAATCCTAGAAGGTAACCTTCCCCACGACAATAATAACGATGATGGCACAGGGCAAGGCACGAAAGCTATGTAAGAGAGGTAGAAATCCAAGTTTATTGTTTTTAAATTATTTTAAAGATTTATTTATATTTTACTTTACTGTGGTTATATTCATGTGTATATGTCTTACCATTTTAGATTATCAGCATTATTTTTGAAAAAACTCACCATGCCATGCACGTCATTTACAGATTCTTCCAATACAGGTACCGCTGTGGAATGCCTTTCTGTATGCTATGAATATGTGTTGCTCTCATTGGTTGATAAATAAAGCTGTTTTGGCTAATAGCCAGGCAGAATAAGGTTAGGCAGTACATTCAAACTGGAGATGGAGATGAAGAGGGATGGAGCTGAGGAGATTCCAGCCATCTGCTGAGGAAACAAGACATACAGAAAATGAGGTAATAAGCCATGAAGCACATGGCTAAACACAGATAAGAATTATGGGTTACTTTAAATATAAGAGCAAGCTAGTAATAAGCCTGAGCCATCAGCAAGGCATTTATAAATAATATTAAGCCTCCAAGTTAATTATTGGGGAAGAGGCTGCCAGGTATTTGGGAACAGGCAGGCAGGAGAGAAATGTCTGGTTACAACGTATGAATTCTATAAATATGTTTAGGGCATTCTAATGTAAGTTTTTTCACCTTTGGCTCTCCAATATGGCATTATTACAATGACTGCAAAAGCTTTGTGTGTGTGGATAAAGTACTAGAACTTTCTTTAAAATGCAGGGATATCCTTTTCTGCATTTATGAAAGGTAAAATTTTGAGTGTTCACTGCATACATAGTGATCTATTAGGGTTTTTGATGGATCTCATCAAAGGTTTAGATTTCCCCTCAGTATTTCAGATGACTGCAGTTAAAAAGTAGGATCCTGGCTGGAGAGATGCTCAGAAATTAAGAGCATTGGTTGCTTTTTCAGAAGACCTGGGTTCAATTCCCAGCATCCACAGGCTGCAAACAAATCTGTAGCTCCAGTTCTTGGGACTCCAACACCCTCTTCTGGTCTTCATGGGCATTGCATGACTGTGATGCATAGTCATACACAGTGGTCAACATCCATATATAGAAAATAAATACATCTTTTTTAAAAGCAAGATGCACAGTGGAAGATAGCCAAGCTTTTCCCTGTGGCTTGGGGAAGCAGGTACCGCTACAAAGAACAAATATGTGATGGAGAGATGAGGAAGATAGAAAAACCGAGTGGTCCGAGCACTATGGAGAGGAGCCCAGCTGGGGACTTGATAGAGGTGACAGGTGAGAGAGAGAGAGCTGAGGTCAACTTGCTGTCATTGCCCAGTAGGATCAGCCTGATGGTATATGATGCCCTGGAACTTAAGCAGACACGGACTCAGCCTACAACCTCCCATCTGGCTGCAGGATCCCCCGGCTCTGGTCAACGATGGAGGCCTGAGATGAAGAAAGTTTCACAGTTTGAATCAGACCTCCTGAAGCCCGCGATACTACCAAAGCCATCTTGGTACCTGTGGTCCATGCTGCTGCCTCAGGCCATGGTGAAGTCGGAGATCCATGTGGATGTATGCAGTCTGTGTCATTGTCTGATGCCTTGGTGGGTCCTCGGGCTTTCCTGCCTGGGAAAGCCTGATGCGAGTGGCCTGTTACCAACTGGGCTGCCACCTGATGTGACATTCCCAAATAATCAATACTCAGCAGTAACAACAGCAGCAGCAGCAACAACAACAATAATAATAAACTGAAAAAAGTATGATGCAGACAGTTACCAATCACATCTATATGCTTACCATTAGTTTGCGTAAGCATCTAAACTTGCAAAACTTGCATATTGTTATTGCCTATTTCACTAAGAGGACTATGGCGTGCTCTATCACTTTTTACGTTTCTTCAATAAATCTTCCTTTGAAAATATAATAAATATCTTTCTATTGCCTTGTGCATGCTAAATATGTGCTCTTCTACTAAGATACAACAAAGGCCTACATGTAAATGTCATTTAAATAATTTAAAAATTACCTATTGTATCCTGGGGGACCAGCCTCCAGGCTGCACAGGACTCGAAGGGAAAATCCACAGCATTGGCATGAACTGAGACTTTTCTATCTGAGGGCATTAGGGGAAAAGACATACACACTCTGTCGAAAGTTTCTTTCTTTTATTCTTTTTTCTTCTATGCTCTTTCTATGATCTTTCTAACTCTATCTTTACTCTTGATGTTTCCATTCTAATTCTCTCATTCTTGATGTTTTCCTTCTAGCCCATTTTAGCTCCCTCTCCTCTCTCTGTTCTTTCCCATACAATTTATATATCCCAGTAAAATCTTTCAGGCAATACAGGAGTCACAAAAGGATTGCATTCCACTTCTCAAGTGAGAGATTAAAACCAGAGTCATCCCAACAACTCACATGCGATATAGCTAAGTAACTTGACACAGAGCAAGGAAGGGGCATTTTTTTCTCAGTCAACTCTTTCATTGTCAGGCTGCAAATTGTGGTTGTCAAGAAAGAATCACTTTATTACCTATCTTGAGAGATAATCTTATAAGGCATTTTAAAGGAGTCATATAACTAAACTAATGAATTGCCTAAGGAAATGAGAAAATTATGTATTTATATTCTATATTTTTTAATGTAATTAGAACTGAGAGCCATTTTTTCCTTTTGCCCTGCATTCTTCCAGGCAGGGAGAAGACAATTTAAACTAACCCATGACTATATAAACATTTTGAACTAACACCCTGCAATCAGAAGCTGTCAATTTCGGATTTCCTTCCTTCAAACCCAGAGATGTCTGGAGTGTTCTAAGTCCTGGGACACAGAGATGCCTGGAATGTCATAAACCCTCTAGTTCAGGCTCAAGTGAACATTCTTGAAAGACCATAAAACTCTTAGCTTCAGCTCAAGTTTACACTCCCCAAGACACATTGGCACCATAGCCCTTTAAATCTCAAAATGTACTTTCTGCCCTGTATGTAACTCTTGACCAAAAAAAGAAGCTGTAGCCCTTTCTCATGGATAAAGAGCCAAATTATTTGTGTAGCCCTAGCCATCTAGAACTTCTCACCCATGATATTTCTGTTTCTAGACCTTGATTTCTACTCCCTGTCATCTGTGCAATTCTAGGACCCGACACTTTTGTACATAAGAAACAGTCAGTCAGCTGAACTTTGAGTCTTTAGGATGCATATCCATATCAGAAAATTGAGGTCAGGAATCTGTATGAGGAATTAATCATAGCCTTAGGTTATCAACCAGACCTAGCAAGGAAACGATGTACAGCAATCGGACTGCTTTGTACTTTCTGCTCTAGCCTAATAAATCAGAAAGCTCAGCTATGTGTCCTTGCAAACCTTATATTATTCTTCTGGGGTTGTTTCTCTTGAAAGCAGTTATTAAGGCAGCTGGTCTAAAACAAAGCTATTGTAAAGTTTTGTTTCAGCTAATGGTGCACACCAAAATCTGTGACTATATTTTTCGGCATTAAGAGAATTAGAGCCTACCTGGCTTCTGTGGAAATTCAATTGTTTACTTTAATTGTTAACCTGAACTGTTATCTATATGAGTTCCTTAAGTGGAATTCATAAGCCTTAGCTGTGAAACATATCCTTGTAAATATTTTTATTCATCAAAACTCTGTATAAGCTGTCATCATAATTGTTATTTAGACAATACAGCTTAGGGAAGGGTCATCTTCTTGAAAGTCCACAGATAAAAATTCCCAGAAGATCAGGATCTTCCCATGAGATAAACACACTGCATTACAGGCGGTAGGGTCTTCCTACATCCACTTGCATTCTGCCAGCTATCAGAGAGAGAGAGGTTGCAGGAGCAAATATGTAAAGTCACAGCAGAAGCAAAAGACATTCTGGGGTCTGTAGTCACATGGCCTCGCCTAAAACAAAACTGACTCATCAGAGAGCGGGCTGACACCTTGAACTTCAATTGCCATCTGTTGCCCCTCTGACATAACCACTGGCAATTATCCTTTCTATAATCCATTTTGGAATTTGGGTCTTTCAGCTATTTAATATCTGATATGACCCACTTACTAACTATGGCTTAAAGGACTTTGGTTTTTATTTCCTATCATTGTTATTAAACCTAGTGTTTTCCACTTCCCTGTGGCCCTCCTTATTTCTGGTACTCAGAGCTAATTACACTGATCTCTTGGCTTAGAGGTGTTAGTAATACAGCTTCCACATGCCCCTCCCCATTCCCAGGCTCTCTCCCAACCTAGCAACTCACACACATCTGGTGCTGTGGAACTACTTAGGCAAATAAAATCACCAAATGGTCCGTTGCAATTGGAGAGCTATCCTCAATAAATTTATGAATTGAAATGCCTCTACTATTTCTGGT
The DNA here is from genome assembly GCA_004026605.1 of Ondatra zibethicus. NCBI lineage: Eukaryota > Metazoa > Chordata > Mammalia > Rodentia > Cricetidae > Ondatra > Ondatra zibethicus. The sequence goes on from PVIU01015081.1 coordinate 41,150, forward strand.
AGACATTCATCTTTATTCTTACTAAATGTTTCCTAAAATTCCAGAGTCTGAGAGGTCCATTTTCTTTCATCATGTGTAGAAAATGCTAGGCTTAATGTCTTCCAATATTGCTTCTATACTGTTCTCTCTCCTTTCTTTTGAGTACTTAAATTAGATATGTTTTAGATCTTTTAGCTGTGCTGAGCTAGCCTCTGGCCTTTGGCTTAGGTGGGCTATGATTCAGATCACTAATCCTGACTTCTGTTATACCCACCATTATGAAATATAGCAAAGTGTTCTGCATTAGTCACTTTTCTATTGCTACAAGAAAATCATGACCAAGGCAGCTTACAGAAAGAAGGGTTTGTTTTGGACTATAGGCAAAACCATTATGGCATCAGGTAGCAGGCATGGCAGCAGGAGCAGAAGCTGAGATCTCACATCTTTAACAGGAAGCATGAAACAGAGAAAGAGTAGCCTGAAATGTTATGAGTCTTTAAACTCTAAAAGCCTGTCCCAGTGACTTTCTCCAGCAAGGCCACGCCTCCTCAACTTCCCAAAACAGTGCCATGAATTGGAAGTATTCAAATACCTGAGACAATGGGGGACAGCTTGTTGTATGGAGGCTTTTTGTTCATTCCCAGCTGCCCAGACCCAAATAATCACTCAAAACTGTATTAATTTAATCACTGCTTGGCCAATAGCTTAAGAATATTTCTAGCTCACTCTTACATCTTAATTTAGATCATTTCTATTAATCTGTGTATCACCACATGGCTGTGGCTTACTGGCAAAGTTTTAACATGTCTGTCTCTGGTGGTGGCTCCATGGCTTCTCTTCTGACCATGCCTTTAATCCCAGCATTCAGTTTAGTTTTCCCTGCCTAGTTCTACTCTACCCTATCAGGCCAAGCCAGTTTCTTTATTACCCAATGGTATTCACAGCATATAGAGGGGAAAACCTCCCCTTTTCTGTTTAAATAAAAAGGAAGATTTTAACTTTAACATAGTAAAATTATATAAAAACAGTTATCAAGCAAGAATTACAGTTACAGTATTTATATCTATTTTATCTTTTATCATAACTAAGAAAAACTATAATTATATATTCTTCAACTCCATCAAAGACTCCAGAAGGATATAATATTACCTAAGTAAACTGGGTGGTGGTGGTGCACACCTTAATCCCAGCACTCAGGAGGCAGAAGCAGGCAGATCTCTGTGAGTTCGAGGCCAGTCTGTTTTACATGAGCTAGCTCCAGGACAGGCTCCAAAGCTTCAGAGAAATCCTGTCTAGAAAAACCAAAAAAAAAAAAAAACAAAAAACCTAAGTAAACAGGAAGTGCATTGTAAGCAACTTCCAAGACTCTAGATTTGACACAGATAGCTCACTGACTGGATAGTCACCCAAAGTTCTTTTGTATCATTGAAGAATCTATCTTCAGCCCACAGGCCCAAAGTATCCAGCAGACTTTTCCATGAAGCAGGAAATTTCAAAAACAGTTCTGCCTATATTGACAGTTTGTCAGTCACTTTCTTCTATGTCCTGCAGAATGTCTGGCAGACACTTTCATGAAGCAGGAACCTTTTTTTAAAAAAATGATAAGTGAGCGTGGCTAAAACCAACTCCATAGTCATGCCTGCTTGCTCTGCACAATCCAACATGGCAGAGAAAGACATGTTCGCTGTCTCTGAGAGCCATGTACATTGCCCCATTTTCAGGCACACAGAGGGTCAATGTTGCCATTAACAAGTTGTAGCACTCTGCTCACAGACCCCATTTAAATGCTCAGCCTCCTGAAAAAGCCAGAGTTTGTGCTGGCAGCACGGTCCAGAAAGCCACTCCTTCAAAACTGCAAGGCTTTTTTTCTGCTACCACTGAATCAGAAAAATCTCTCACTTAAATGAGCCCCAGTGTTAAGCTGTGCTCATTTGCCTAGAATTCCTTCCCAAACTCTTAAGTGGATTTTAGTTGACCACGTTAGCACGCCAATTTGTTGTAGGAAGCTGCTTGTTGGTTCCCGGCTGCTCAGCCCTGAAATAACTACACAGAAACTGCATTAATTAAATCACTGCTTGGCCCATTAGCTCTAGCTTCTTATTGGCTAACTATTATATCTTAATTTAACTCATTTCTATTAATCTGTGTGTCGCCACAAGGCTGTGGCTTCCTGGGTAAAGTTTTGGCATATGTCTCCTGTGGGGCTACATGACTTCTCTTGACTCCCCCTTATTTCTCCCAGCATTCAGTTTAGCTTTGCCCACCTAGCTAAGTTCTGCCTTGCTATAGGCCAAGGCAGTTTTTTTTATTCATAAACCAATAAAAGCAACACATAGATAGAAGGACCTCCCACACCATTTCCTTTTTTCTGTTTAAATAAAGGAAGCTTTTAACTTTAACATAGTAAAATTACATATAACAAAACAGGTATTAAACAAGATTACAGTTACAATATTTATATCTACTTATCTTTCACCGTAAAGGGGGATATGCTATAGAGACTTGCATTGGTATGGATCTTGGTTTATTGACTTTCCCCTTTCTTGGAGCATGTCTGCAGTCCCAGACACTTTGGCTGCCCTGGGATTTAGCCTTTTACTCAGTCTGGGGATGCTGATTTCTTTTACTTAAGTTCTGTTATCTTGAACCTGTTTGAAAATCCCCTGGAAATATGAAGCCCAGCGCACACTCAAATCTTATGCATCTCTGTCTAAGCATCATGGGTTCATGTTCTGCTTGCGCTGGTCACACCTCAATGCCTTCAAATATAGACCCTTGCATACAATTGTATGTAATTCTTATGTGCAATTGCTACTTCCTGTATATTATTCACTTCCTTTCTTCCCACAGGGAGAGGGTTAATTTGATACATTTACCCCCTCTGGGCTGGAGCAGGAAGTCATAATACTTAGTAGCTTTGGTGTTTTCAACAGTTTCACTGAAACTGTTTACCTGCCTCAGTTATGAAAATGGCATAGTCTCTTTCAATTATGGAATTTCATTCTTTTAAATGTGTGTATTAGGCAAAAGTATACCACCGAGCAGAACCAAATTCTGAACATCTGGAATCCAAAGCCATGATCAAAATAGGTCACTTATAAATCTGGAGCCGCGTAACAGGAATGGTTCCTTAGCCTACTCATTGATAAGCCACATAAATTCAGTTTCAGCCGCGCTATTCACGGTCATTGTTTTTAGCTCCAAAGGTTGTAAGAGAATAGTTATATAGAATAAGTGGAGTGGTGCCTCGTGAAATCCGATGTCAACATCACAGTTTCTTTTTGGCCTTGCAGCTAAAGTCTTGAGGAATAATAATAATAAAAAAAATGACTTGGGGAAATGTATCTGGCCTGGTCTTTGACAGAACAACCATAGTTTAAGCAATAAGATTAGAAGCCTGGCTGCATGAAATGTAGAGCTGGACTTGGTACAGGTGGCAGCCGTTTCGTGCCACCATGCTGAGTTTTAAACAGGTGCTAGGGTTCTGAACCCGTGTCTTTGTGCTTATGTGCTGAGCCATCTCCTCAGTCTCCAGGATCTCATATTTTGTGGGGGGGAAAAATGAGACAGAAGAGACCCAGCTGACATTTGAATACTTAAGTCATAAAGCTTTACACTTGCATAAATTTCGATCATTTGGATTGATTGTTAAAACTCTTTTTTTTTTTTTGGCTGGGTAGTGTTGGTGCACATCTTTAATCCTGGCACTCGAGAGGCAGTTGAATCTCTGAGTTCAAGACCAGCCTGATTTACAGACTGAGTCTAGGACAGCCAGGGCTACACACAGAAACCCTGTCTCAAAAAAAAAACTTCTTTTTTTCCATGTTGTTTCACAGTCTTGTCCTTCAGTCCCTGTTGCCAGGGGTCACACTCACATGGTCGCCGTACACTCACATCTTTCCAACCCCACTTGGAAGTCCTGAGGAGCTAGGAAAGCATGAAAACGGGTGTGAAGAACTCAATATGCCCCCTTTCCCTTTCAAAATTGGGGGCATATTTAGGCTCCGAGGTATGGAATAATTTCTGGCAAATTGAGACATTACCAACAGTGAGTGACCCAAAGGACTCTGGAAAAGTAATTACCTGTAACTGTCCATCCCATCAAATTTACCTTGGGGTCCTGTACTAGATGATGAGAAAGGTGACCAGGACAGAAGGGTTAAGCGTCCACATTTTCTTATTGTGTTTAGTAATACTGAGTTGTTTTTTTTTTTTAAAAACTGGTGCTCACTAATTGCTACCTCTCTTATGCTGACAAACTTTTTCTTCCCTGCTAGGAATTGAACCCAAGATCTCATGCATATTAGGCAGGAGCTCACTCCTCGAGCTACACTCCCATTTTGACAAGTTTTTTCCCTTAAGTTTTGTATCCATCTTAAATCACAGTTGCGAAACCATCTAATCCTTATCTTATGTACTAACTTCATAAGGTTAGCAAAGCCATGTGGTCTCCTTTTCAGTCTTACTAGCTAGTGTTGTGTAAAAGGTTTGTCTAGTAAATGAACCAGAGCCAAAGAAACCCACTGCAGAAAACCAGGGGAAAGGAATGGGCAGGTGACCAGAAGCACAGGCATCAAATGAAACATTATATTAAAGTGAACTGCATGAGAAAGTCAGGGAAAGGCTTGTCAGAAACAGGAGGGTGCTTGGGGATGGAGATATAACACATTGATGGGACACAGATGGAGCTGATGAACGTGGGGAAGAAGAAGATAAAGACTAGGAGACCTCACTTCAAATCCCCTGCTTGAGGAGGTCACATAAACAACCCAGATAAGATAGACTGGAGAAGGCAAAGGCGGAAGATAATGATTAAAGACCCTTGAAAGAAAGAACAATGAGGTGCCCAATAATTTCATTTTCTAGAGGCAGCTGCTGTCATCCTGGGGAGGACCAATTAAAGATAAAGATGAGTAAAGAAGAATTAGAGGTGGTGGTGGATGCGGGAGAGCTGTATCTCCACTGATAACATTCAGGTTTGTGTCTCTGGTAGCTGGGTGCTTGATAAGGCTGAGATTAAAAGCCAGAACACCGAACCACAGCAGATTTGGAGGAAGGATGGGAAACAATGAGTTCAGTTTAGTTCATGTTGAGTCCATCCATCACGATGGCCACTGCCTAAGGACTTTTCCATACACAGTGCACAGCTACAAAGACAAACCTGGCTTGCCTATAGGCCTGGTGCTCTATAGGAGAGTGTGGCAGAAGCTTTCGGGTTTGTTGGAGATTAGCTTGTCTCTGTTCTTCAGGGAGAGGGGTGGGATATAAGAAACCGGCTGCTGGAATGGCCACTGAGTGATGATTTGGTTAACCTATGAGTTGTGTGTTTGTTGGTGCTGGAGACTGACCCCAGGACCTTGCACATGTTATACAAGCGCTTACCATGGAGTCATATCCCTGACCCATTTCATTTTGTCTTGAGACAGGCTAGTCTTGAGCTTCTGATCCTCTTGGTTTAGCCTTCTTTGTAGTTGGGATTACAGGCATAAGCCAGTACTTCCTGATAACATATTTTGTCTCACTATGTAGCCCAGGCTGGCCTGGAACTCATAGAAATCCACTTGCCTCTGCCTTCAGGAGTAGGGATTAACGGCCTGCTCCACCGTGTGTGTGTGTGTGTGTGTGTGTGTGTGTGTGTGTGTGTGTGTGTGTGCGTGTGTGTAGATCAGAGGATAACTTGAGGATGTCAGTTCTCATCTATCATGTGGGTCCTAGGATCGAACTACTCACATCATAGGGTTTATCAGCAAGTGCCTTTACCGACTGGGCCATCTTGCCCATCAGGGACTTCTTTAAGCCTCGAAACTGAGGAAGGTGACATTGGAGTGCATAGAATGAAAAGGCAGTAGTGAGGTCTGGAAATGACAGGACTGCCAGACTGAGGTCACAGATGGAGAGAGAAGCAGAGATGCTAGAGGGTGCAGGGCAGCTACGTGCCTGTAGCAGAGGGACCGAAAGCGTCTGGGCGGAGCAGTTGGCAGGCAGCCTCGCGGGAGGCCGAACCTGACCGCGTCTCCGCCACAGCCGCAGCATCTTGAGTGGATGCTCATCCACGCAGGGAGAATGCGCCTGGGCGGCCGGTGAAACCGAAGGAAAAAAGCAGAGACCATACTTAGGACGCAGTGCCCAAGCTTGAGACCCATGAAGCGCACGGATAGCGAGTCCATCTGCCACCATGCGCCGCCGCCGCCGCCGTGCTGGGCTCACCACGCACCTCGCCAGGCCCCGTGGCAGCCCCCCCGCCGGGAACGACGACCCCCAGAGTGGGCCGGGAGCTGGGCGGTGGCGGCAGAGGAGGAGGAGGCAGCCTCGGCAGCACCCTGGATGAGGTGAGGCATGGGCAGTTTCTGTCGCGGAAGCCGGGGAAGATGCAGTGCAGGGGTGCTGGTGTGCGCGGGTGCTGGTGCGCCATGAGCGGTTCGGGGCTCAGAACCTGGCAGAGATCCGCACTCTCAGGAGAGGTTGAAACCCAGTGACAATTGCTGGGTAAGGTTTGTCAGACACGCAAGAGACTAGGGCTCCCAGGATGAAATAAGATCGGCAAGACAGGGCTGGGTGGCGCAGGAAGAAAGGTGTGGCCCCGCTGTACCGGAGAAAGCGTGGGAATCCAGGTCCCTATCCTAAGGTCTTTGCTGGATCTGTGCTGGTGCAGGTTTGGATGGAGTTAATGCCTGCTGGGTTGAGCCAAAGGAGAACTGACTGAGGAGCCATGCTTGCAAAGACCTTCTTTGCCTTTCTTAGTCTCTTCTTTCCTGGATATTTATTTGCTTTCGCTGGAGACAGCATGGTGCCTAGTGATGGTTCTTTCCTCCTCTACAGAGCTGGAGCCCGGCCTGGGTCTGTGGGCTGGGTGCTCTGGGCCAGCTAGCTCCATCTGAACCCAGACCCTTCCTTCCTTGGCTCTGGCCTAGAACACACCCGGCAGATTAGGCCCCGTGTTCTTAATGTCGCAATAGCAAAATGAAAATCTGTCATGTTAGTGTTTCCAGGAGAAGGGACAGATTATACGGCTGGCATTTACTAAGTAAGCATGTCTTTGTCATAGAATATTTAGGATTTTTTTTTCCTCGTGGGAAGCTGGTCTTATCACTCAAACCAAACAGCAATGGTGGTTTCAAGTCTTCACTTTGCCATTATCTAACTGGGAACTTAAAAATAAATAAATAAAAAACACTTTACCTTTCTAGGCCTCAGTTTCCTATGAGTGGAATTGTGATTTGTATTAAAAGAGGTTTGACCTTAAGGCTGAAGAGTTGCTGAATTTATATTGCATGCTCCAAAGTCTGCTGTATTTGTGAACTAGGAAGGGGTTCTATTCAAAGGAATTCTTCTTCATCATACTACCCCTGTTTATGCATGAGAATATAGTCAAATCCTATATCTGACTCTACAGTAGTTAAAAGGATCACATTTCTCACAAGAAACACACAATAAATTATTGGAAATTAAAGCATAAAGCAAGAAACATTCACATATATATATATATATATATATATATATATAAAATGAAACTTTAGCCCAAATGTGATTACGTTTTAAAATGTGAATGTGGTTTGACAATGTCTGTATATTTATGGAAATATGTTTCTAAAATGTCAGGATTTCTCTACATAATAGCTGGATTTTTTTTCTGGAATGAAATAAACAGTCATCATAAAGGGCTGGCCTTTCTCACTGTCACTGACAATAACAAATCTGTAGGATCATTCTCTACATTACGGCAGCAAGGCACTTTAGTAGGCTCTTCTTATGTAGCCCACCCTGACCTCAAATTCGTGATCCTCCTGCCTGAGCCTTCCCAGTTTCCTCGACTGATACTATGGGCTTGTGACACCACACTCTGCTATTTATATATGTGTGGTAAGCTTAAAAATCAGCCTTTTTTTAGGATAAAGGATCAGCCTTTTGTTAGGGATACCTAACAAAATTATGTCTCAATAACATGCCTCCCAATAAATAAATAAATAAACAGATAAACAAATATGAGATCTTAAGTAGCCCATCGTTGTGTATGCTAACCAAAAAGCAAACAACTGCAAGTTCAAATATGAATCGATGAAAAGCTAACACAAAATGCAAATGTTCTAGGACCCGGTAGCATCCTTTCCGTGTCAGCTGTAAGAGCAGAGGCTTAATGAGTAGTAGCGTGTCAGATACTAGTGTGTCAGAAGTGTGTGTGTGTGTGCGCTTTGAGTCCGATTTTCCCAGTTCTCATCTTATAAATGTCAGAAAGCAGCTCTGCTCCAGGTTCCGCTTGTGCTGGTCATTGAGCAGTGGGGCAGTGGCTGGAATTGAACTCGAGGCAAAATCACCTCCAGAGTCTCCGCTCTAAAACACCTCCAGAGTCTCCGCTCTAAAACACCTCCAGAGTCTCCGCTCTAAAACACCTCCAGAGTCTCCGCTCTAAAACACCTCCAGAGTCTCCGCTCTAAAACACCTCCAGAGTCTCCGCTCTAAAACACCTCCAGAGTCTCCGCTCTAAATCACCTCCAG